>JACXIT010000153.1:1098461-1243360 GCA_014737525.1 Bombus difficillimus | reverse complement strand
GTGTGTGTGCGTGTGTGGGGGGGGTGTGGATGTGGGTGAGGGTGTGTGGGTGTGAGCGTGAGTGTGTGGGTGTGGGTGTGGGTGCGTGCGTGCGTGCGTGCGTGTGTGTGTAAGGCTATATAAACCATCTTTCGAAGATTGCTGGTTGAGGTGGAAGAGGTAAAATGTTAATGCTATTTCATAAAGTATTGCTTAACTTACATATATAGGTTACAGCGTTTATATGGCCAAATCTAGAGAAGGACGGTGAATGGAATAACAAGGAAGAGCTAGAAAAGTGGGATGGACGTTGATAATGATGTGGTTAGTCGATAAATCCATTTAAGATTGGTACAAAGAGAATGAAAATAGTGAGTTTATATTTTACCATGATATGAGTGTAGTCGTGATCATGGACACTCAATGAGCAGCGGGATTTATAAGCAAAGGACCTCAGAAAAAAGTACTATCTTTTATAGCTGGTTTCTTTGTCTGACCGTAAGGGGTTGCCGTACAGAATTATATAAGAATATAACCATTGACTCTTCTATATAGGTATTAATTTTCAATATTTTTTCAATATTTTTTGTGTGATATAACTTTACTTATTCGATCGAGCAAGTAATTATTGCTTAGAAATTTAAATCAGAAAAGTTGTTCATAATAAAACGGGAACTCATGCATTAATAATGACGATAGACAAACTTTATGAATTAGATTATAAAATTTTATTTTCTGTTCTTTCCCAGTTTCCCCGTAGAGCTCATCCAATCAACCATCCAAATCATCTATTATACTTAATAACCGTTCTTTAATCAAAGTTAAAATGTACAAGTTTTGTCGTTTATTTTTCTTCCTATTGTTAATCCTAAGCATTAAAAATTAATGAAAGGTATCGATAAGCAATGTTTCTGACAAAATGACTATTTTTAAATAACTAATCTTCTTTAAAAAAGCATTGGTTATGAAAATTACACGAATAAGAAATTTTCCTTGAATTATCCACAAACGTTTTAATTGGATACTTATCATCGCATGAGAACGAAAGTGTATTTATCTTCTATCATTCTTCGAAAATTTTCCAAGCACTTTAATCCTTTTGTCTAAAGACCCTATATATGATTATTTCCCCGTATTCCCGTTTAAAGCCTTTTCACAATTTTATATTGGTATAAATCAGAACTAATTGTAAGACTAAAGGCATTACTTCGGAAAAAATAAGAAAGGTAGGAATATGGTAATGTTTAGTGAAAAAGATAGGATACATAATAGTAAAAATAATCGTAGGAATATGATGAAAAATGCATACATCTAAATCTATAGCATCGTATTTAAATATATAATACTTTAAATTTAAATAAATAATTCTTACTTAACAGAGAGTGAAAAATATTTTATTTTATAATATGTGTATCCAATTATCTGATACAACTTCACAAATAACCTGAAGAGTCGTCTTTTTCAAATCACAATTTGTTATGGATATTATACATATATGCTTTTAGGGTGACTGTATCGTATATGAACCACATGAGATATTTCTTCGTAAATATGAAAGAGTTAATACAAGTTGAAAATAGTCTGATGGAATATCCATCGAAAACATTTTTGGTAATGACATTGCTATTATGAAATAAGTGATATTTGGTTATCTTTAAACTAGTACTACCTTAATTTTGTAAAATGGAACATATCTTTATTTTGATTCAAAGAAATTCAAATTCGCCGAAACAAATACAAAGGTAAAAAAATTTAGTAAACTAGAAATAAACAAAGTATCGATTGAAACAATCTTGGAAAATGTTTATCGGAAAGTCTTCCGCGAAGATTATTGCATAACATTTAACATCTTCTTTTGATCGCGAATCTCATAGAACTCTGTCATAAATAATGGATGTGGAGCTTCGTTCGGAAATGGAGCAAATAGTTGCAGCGAATATCGCTCGAGATTTTCCGCCATCGATTTTATGCTTTCGTCAAGAAAACATACTCCCCGCTGCTTGCGTTTTTCTCGAAAACAGAGTTCCCGGCGTTTCAAAGAAAACGAGTTCTATTTGGTGCACAATAAGTCTGTTATAATTGTCATGTACTTCGTTTTTTGAGATAGTTTACCGTATTATGACAGAGTATTTAAAAATTGTTTAAGGCATCTATGAAAAATTATTGAAATAAATTATATTCTTTTTATAATGTGTTATTATAATTTAGATTATTTAAATTATTTACATTATCATTATTTAGATGATCCAAATAAATGTTGATAAGTGCAATTTTTATGAAATAAGAGATTTTATTTACTCGTCAAATGTTTTATCTTTGTATGCGATTTATTTTGCATGTTATGCATTTCCTAATAGCATAAGGAAATATTGACAAAACAAATATTAGTTCTAACAATCAAAAAATCAAACAAAATAATTATTACGACAAAAATAATACATATCAAAGTTGAAAATATTAAACTCGAAAATCCCATTCTTATTCTCAACCTATCGCATATATACTTAGGTACGTGTTAGTACATACGTGTATTGTGAAATTATTTTTGTAAAATTAAGTTTAGCTTGTATATGAAAATAAGACTTCAGAAAAGTAATAATTTTATTACTTTAAGGTTTAGAGCATAACATTACGTTTGCATGTTCTTTGTATATTTCATTATAAAAAGTTGCATATAGTACCTGTTCTATGAATATATATGTAGATAGAATATTTTTTCAAAATATTTCCAATAGATAACGTAGATATACATTATATATTCTTCTGCTACGAAAGTATATTAATATGACATATGTATTGTGCATATGTAGATGGCCTATTCTTCTGCAGTTTTACGCTGCATTGTCTGATCTAAATACTACATGCGGACGACAAATTAATGTGAAACGTGTATAATTATCGTCTTCATCCTTTATTCCAAGGGATTAAACATTTTTCTCTTGTAATTCATTCAAAAATTCTAATCAACGTATAATTTTTGTTCTCTGTTGTTATATCCACACTCGAATTAAATTTTTTATGTTTTTCAGCAGATATCAACAAAAATATTTAAAAATATACATATTTTCTTTAATTCAGTCCTATACAAGTGGATAATTCATAAGGAAACAAGACAACATATCATTTCTATTAAGTACTTACGAGAGAATTTTTATATAAATTTAATATCTATGTAATATCAACTTTATTTTGTTCACGATGAAAGGAGCCAAATAATATATTTTGAATATTTCATATATTTCTCCGATATGTTTTTTTTATTACTATTTCATTCATACAATTCAGTTTGATAATATCTATTTTTTAAGAATTTATTACAATTAATATCTGTCGATCTATTCGTGTAAAGAAAATATTTAACTTCGTGAGAACTTGAATTCTCACAGAATATTTGCGTTTTATAAATATTTTCAGACAAATTTTGATATACGAACTGTTTAGAGATAATTTGATACGTGATAACCTTAATACCTCCGAGTCAAAGTGTGGATAGGTAACATCACGTCACGTACAAATATGTGTATTATGCAAATACTGCTGCACGTATGCCACAGCATTATATACCGATATAAATTATCATTACTCCTTTTTTTAAATCATTGCATATCAAAATAAATTTCTTACATTATTATTACAGCATAGATATCTTCAAGATCCATAATTTATAGTCTATACACGAAGCTTTAAGAAAACTCTATTGCATTAAGTTGCACTTTGAGACAGTTGAGTAACAGTTTGCGTGAACGACCTCTCGCGCTGCAAACAGTATTTTATGCTCCTTCGAACCGAATAATCTTGCCGCACCAAGCGTCAGTGCATTCGCTAAAAAACGCTAGTACATCACAATCTCAGTTCGGCAAAAATGGACCAACACACGACGTTGCTTCAGTTGATCAATCGACCTAGGACAATCACACATCGTCGCTGCTATTATTAATATACTGCTTAAGATATTTACAGGATTTTATTATTTATGATTCTATTACAGCAACTGAACGAATAGAAACGAGGGATTCGTATAAGATTGATATTCGATCTATACAATGTTATGATAAAGATTGACTTTAAGACAATCACAAAATATTTTAAGACGATCAAAATGTGCAGTTGCAAATAACGGATTTAAAAGTCACGTGAAAATAACTCTCTGTTTTTGATCGGCGTATTTATCATTAATTTACATTTCTACTGACAATAATTCTATATTAATTTTTTATAGGCAAACATATTTCTTTACACTCCGTAAGCGAACTAGAATAGTTATCGTTAAATGAATGTTTATGTAAATATATATTTTTTATGTTTACAACTAAAGGAATGGAACTTACATAGAGATTTGTTTCATTGTTCATTATTATAATAAGTATTTTACTTTGACTATTTATATATTTTTTATATTATATGTAGATACTTTGTACATTTTTATACATTGAAATTTCCCATGAATGCATAAAATTCACAGTCTACTTATCATTATATGTATACGTATTACAGTATATTTTATATTTTTTGGCGTCAAGCCAAACTTTCTTTGATAAAAATGAAAATTCGGAAGAACGGAATTGAAGCGTAAAATGTTAGGATCGTTACCGACCCAGTTTGCCACCACAGTTTTAAATTATATCAGATATACATATCACATACAGTATACTTATATATGTATATCCGCGACTTCAATCATCCGCAAAGATGTAGTTTAGAATCATCCTTAGCGGATACGGTAGTTTAACTGTATTGTCAATATGAATAGAACAAAAAATTAAAGATGAAATGACAGAAGAATGTTTATGGGGTATTTCTAAATTAATGTTCCAAAAATGGAAAAAGAGTTGAAGAAAACGTTGTGTAATAGGAAAGCTAGCGTTGTAATGAAAATATTGAAATAAAATTATTTTTTTGAATAAAATAAAAATATAAATTTCTACAAAACATATATAAAATATTTTCACCAAAAAGATACATATTTCAAGTACAGTTAATTTGTAAGAAATGACAGGCAGAATAAGAGGAACGTAAACATCTGGTGGTGCAATATAAATTAAAATAAGATATTATCTTACTTTAGTGAAATGGAGATATTATAAATTATCACAAAACATACACGCAATATTTTCAACAGAAAAATATTTAAGAATTATATTTTAAGTAATTAATTTCCAAGAAATGAAAAGTAGGAAAAATGGAACGTAAAAGTGTGGTGTTACAATGTACGTATTAACATAAGATATTTTCTTATATGAATAGAATTATTACAAAATATATTTTGTGGTTCCAAAAGTTTCTTTCGTTATACAAGGAAATAATACATGTTCCAATAGAACGAAATGAATCATACGTAATTCAATAAAATAATATAAAACAAAAAACGTTGTGCACCTATTATTTCATTATAAAACGAAAGAAACGAAAGAATCTAATACATGCTGAATATTTTCAATAGCGACAGATTTAAAAGTTACATGTTCACTAATGAACTTGCAAAGCATAGAAAGGAGCATTACGGATGAGGAACATCGATCTCTAGTTGCCGGTGTCTTTGTAACGCAAACAGAAACCCTGTTATTCTAAGATATTTGTATAAGCAGCGACACAGCTGCGATTAAGCTGGAATGTCATTTGGGGTTACATTTTCTATATGCCTACGATAAACTTCTTAATCCATTTCTACCCTCTACAATTTCGAAATTTTCACAGTGTAAAAGGCATCCACTATCAGGGCAGAACATTACGAATAATGTTACCATGCTGCATTACATTACGCACATTAAGAGCCAGTATAGTGAGATTGGACTAACGTTTCCATTCGATCGACATTAACCCCTTGAAATCCACGAGATGCTGTAAATTCTGTTCGGCAATTTCTTAAGTAGCTCTTAATCTGCGCATTGCCAGTGCGTCAAAATCGTGAAACAAAATACTACGGTAATATACAGTCACGCTCATTTATTCGCGACACGTACACTTGTAACAATCTTTTGATTTCGATACGGGACCTATACCTGTGTTCATGCATAAATTCGAGGCTAATTATTTAAAGTCTAACAATCAAGCCTACAATCCTGTACAACATAGTTGAACGTATACACATGATACAATTTTACCATTCGAATCGTGTCGATTTTTATTGATCAAAATTATGAGACGTTGCTAACATTTCCTGTGTCTCCTTGTTTTCTCATCAGGTTCGTTCACAGATCTCAATCCAGAACAAATCTTTCCAACGTTTCGGCTCCCCGACTTTGCATCGGATTCATCCACGAAAGTCAAACCCTTCCTGCGACTCCTTGATTTCGCATCAAGTTCATTCGCATCCTGCAGCTCCCTGACCTCGCATCAGGTTTACCTGTACTTTCTCCAACTTCTTGACAGCTCCCTGGCTTTGCGTCGGGTTCGTCTGTGTTATCTTTCAATCTCGTAGAAGCCTCTAGGAGTAGTTCGTAGGAGCTTAGACTCCACATGGGATCAGTTCACGCAATTTCACCTACGGCTGCCTGACTTGGCATCAGATTCGTCCCCAATTGATTCCATCCTAGAGATTCGTTGATTACGCATCAGGTTTGTCTTAACAATAGTCTTATCAGTTTCCTGACTTCGCTTCGGGTTCGTCTGCATACTTGTTAATACACTGTGGCCGTATTACCATAAAATATTCTCGCCGGTCTCTCGCGCTACTCGAAGATCCGGCTCGTAACAGGAGAAAAGAAAAAGCTTGTTACGACGAGTTAATGTATTACAGAAATGCGGCCGATTTTGTAAATTTCTCGCGATGAATTCGTTAGACTAATCGACTTTGGTTTTATTCATCAGACCTCTCGACATATGCCGTTTGACTTTTCAGATGAGACTGATTGCCCTTCGATCTTTTCTTTGTCTTCTCTGGGAGACGACCTCCGCTATGCTCGGGTCACGCCACCGATCGCGCCATGATCACGTATACCACCTTCTTTGTGTGGAAAAAAATAACGGACCGAAATCGACGTTTCTAGAACTCGCACATTGCTAGTTAAACTTTCTTGTATATCCATCCTTTCCTCGCAACTTTTCATCTTGAACGAAATAAAGTTTGTGATCGGTCACAGTTACGTGATTGACGTTGCAATATGTCAACGTGAATATGTCCATCCAAAGGTTTCTTCACTCGGTGATGAAGCATCGAAAGCACATTCGCCCTAGTCCATTTACGAAACCGTATTTTACGTTTAAGAAGAAGCAATATCTTCGTTTATTACTTGCCAGTTACATATACCGTTCTATAACACTAGGTACAATTTTTTGAACCGACATATCGCCGTTATTTTGTTATCGTTGAACTCAATGTACAAGGGAATTACATCGGAACGGAATACTATTCGTTAGACTCCGCCATGTTATCGATGACATATCTACCACGAAGATAAAATTGTCGCCTGTTGGACTGGGAGCCGCGGAGTTAGCAAAGTGAAAACACGTGCTATCTCCAAAAAGACGAATAACACGGTTACGGAAGTTTACGTGGAAACAATATTTTTCTTTTGATTAATTCCTAAGACTTCTGTCAGATAAGAAACTTTGAAAGTGCAAACTTTGTGATGTCTGACATTGATAGTTTTGTAGTTGTTGTTTGTAAGTTTGGCAGGTATGACTACTTTTTTGTTTTCTATATTTTTTCAATTAATACAGCCTTGATCAGATCGTCAAGTTATAGTTTATGATCAATATTTGGAATTATTATCGTTTCGAATAAATTAAGTTGCGAGGAAGTAAGATTATTATAAACACTTCTGTCTCCCTCTCCCCCCACCCCCAAATATTAAGAACAGTTAATTGAAAAAAGTTCAATAAAACTAAATTTTGCTATATTAAACAAAAATTATTCAATTTTATATTTGTATATTGTAACATTTATCATAACAAAGCAAATTAAAAAAAATGCAATATCTGAATAAAATTTTCGAATTTCTTTTACTTTCTTTTTTTATAATGATACATTCTAATTGTAGGCTTTAAATAAATTTATGACATTAATGGAAAATTCCTATATTTTAGCATCCTCGGTGATTTCATAGTTTGCCTATATACAATAATAAGTCCAGAATCGATCCTAATTGCTGTTATCAAAGAAATGCAATTGTATTCCCTCTGTACAGTTCCAATGTTGTCCATAGCACGTGAAATTGGTTTTGTATATTTTTTATATATTTTGTGACGCAAATTTTAAAAAATTTGCATATACATAATATCTGACAGATTGACTATTGTTTTGTGACTGAGAATTGGAATATTTTTAATTGGCTTGTTGTGGAGTTTCATTAATTATATATTATACACTTCTTAGTATAATGTGACGCTATAGCTTTTCCCACTTTTATGAATGCCATACTTATTTAAATATCACGTTGCTTGAAAAAGTCCTGAAATGTATCATACATTAATGAATTGATAAAATATGTAATGCATTGTAGGTCTCTTACGTTGCATTAAGTAGACGTTTAGTAAAAATTTGTTAAATAATCATGTCAATAATTTTTTAATTTTTGTGTTCAATCAGATGTAATGATTTCGAATCAGTTTGAGGAATATACACTTAATTCGAGCTACTAACTAATTCAATGCAACAAGAACTCTTAATATTGAAAACTACAAAGTACTGCTTAGATGTCCCAAAAATATGATATTTTATTCAGTTTTATTGATTCATCAATTATAATTGATTTGCATAGAAACGTGTAAAAATTTTGTTATTACAACTACACTTCGAATAAATTAAAATACTACTAACACTCATTTTTAATACCTTCCACGAAAGTATTTACAAAGAGACTGTTTTTTGTGAAATAGTATAACATTTTTTTCTAACAAACTTTACTTTTATTTGATGTTTGTTATAAAATTCTATTGTGTAATTAATCAATTATGTTATCTACAATGATATTGTGCTTTCTGTACTATTTGTGGTGAAAGTATGTTTAAGGAAGCAAGAAATTTTCCTAGTCGATTAATCTAAGGAGGGAAATAAGTGACATAAATGCACGTGTAACGTGTCATTAGAGTAACTGTAAGTTACTGAACAATGACGGTACATGCCGAACCACAAACGGTTCGTCTAATTGCTATACGTACATTCATATACGTACGAAATTATTCAGAGAATAGAGGAATAATATATAGGCATAAAGGAAAAGAAAACGTATGTTAATGATAGATAATTCGTCTTATTATCATTATAATACCTTTGAAGAAAATATGTATAATCTAGAAATTGACCTCTTTTTCTTTAATTTTGCTACAAAGTATATAATGGATAATTGTCTGTTTAAATACCTTTGTAATATTTGCAAAGGATATGTTCGCAATAAAATAAGCATTTCTTGTTTTTTTTTTAATTTTGACGATATAACCACAATGCAGAAAAAATATGGCCAACGGTTTTAAAATAATATAAAAATAATAATATAAAATAATAATAAATAATAGTAAGAGACGCGTCGACTTTTTCCACTCTTTCCATTTGCATCACAGGCCGTAATATTTCGAGTCACAGGGCTTGTATTTCTTTATCTGTTGAATTGTTCGGAGTTTATTAACATACACTTCGGGTGCCGTTAAATCGGACTGAAGGGAAGGCCAGTTGAAATTGGAAGATCGCGAAATTTAATTATTCAAAAATTTAATTACGTTTACTCGTTGCTCCGCTGTGAATTTATCTATTATAATTTTCCAAAGGACAAACTAAAAATCTGGAAAAAATATTTTAAAATATACAATAGGAAAAGGATCATAAAATCTTTCAATGAAAAAGTGACTTATGGGCTATCCTGCATAGAAGACAAAAATATTCGTATGGGGCTATTAATTAATATAAGTATCCGCTCTGTTATTCCATGTTACGAATAATATTTTGGAGGCTTCTCTTTTTAACAAGCAATTACCTCCAATCAAGTGGACATAAACAATACCAAGTTTTTGCTAAGTTTTGTCTATACGTGTGAATCTTGTCTTACTAAATTGACAAAGAACACGATTAACGTTTATTTGTATATATTTATTGCTATAAGTATCCGCGTATAATATACAATTGCACATATTTGGACTTAATAATACAGAAAATATTGCCTTCCTTATCTCTACATTTCAAGTGTACGTATACTTTTATCTCTTACTATAGCCGTGTCGCATAACATTCCCAAAGAAATTTCAAAATATCTTACATAACAGACATAACATATTCATCAAAGGTTTCTAGAAATGTCCAAAAAACTTACGAAAAACAAAACATTATCTCCATTTATAAAATTTAATACAATATCCGAGATTGTGTCGAGAACGAACGTACAGATTAGATAGGACTAAGTAAAGTTTGAGTAGATGTCAACTCGATAAAAATGCGATTATAAGCGAACAATTAACAAGAAATAGTCGTTATATATATACATAAAAGTAAAATAACACATCCGTTCGTAGGTAGCGAGCTGTTAGAGAAGAAACATCCAGACAATATCAAATGATATCGTGGAAGGGTATAATGTGACATCAGAAGCGAGTCCTCCCCTTGGGCCATAATAGTTTGCGCGTGACAGACGAAATAGACTCGAGAAACAAGATGGGTTTGAGTCAAAGGCGCGTGATCTCATATCAGATTCGCTTACTCTACTCATCCATACTCTGAATTCGTATGCGGAAGGATGATGTAGAGCGTTTCGAAAGTGCGTCTATCAGAAGGAATGGTATATATTTACCACATACCGGCATCAAGTCTGAAATAGATATATATATATATATGTATAGATGTATCGGTTCTCGTTTGGAGTTGCATCAAAATGAGGTGAAACGCCGATAAGGAGTTCCATTTCCTCGTCCAATAAAATAAAGCAGTCTACAAAAGCTTGACACCTCGATACATTTCGAATTTTCCGCTAGAGATAACCTTTAAGTAATTTACTTGTTTATAGCTATATAGCCGATGAAGTCATGTTTGAAATAAGAGAAGATTTCGCTACTTGCTTAACTCGAGTCAGGAGAATAAGACGAATTGTACTGCTGATTAAAATAGGTAGTGTCATCTTTGGAAATTATAAAGTCCCATTACTTGATTTCGAAATCGATGTTCAATATCTGGTTAGCTTTAAAAATATTCTGTCCAAACGAACAGAAACGTGAGGATTTTCGTAGGTAATTTTATAATACACGCTTTCGAAAGCAAGATGCTGGTTTTAAGTTGGTATATTAACATTCAGAACGTTTTCTTTCCAATAATTGTAACAATGTCGCGGCGAAAGTTGTTCGCAACAGCAGAAGTTCGTATCCACGCTGAAACTCGCAAACAGTTGTAGAATTTTTCAGAAGATCGGAAGATGAATGTGCGAGCAATTCGTTGTAGACCCCTCACGTTATGTAAACATGAAAATTTTGAAGATTAACACAGTATCTGAAAATCTATTGCTTGCAGTAGTCGCATATTTGATAATAAAACGAGTATCGGAAGAAAAAGGAAGCTGTTCAATGCTGGCGGAAAAAGATTTTCGAAAACAAGAATCATGTCAAATGGAACAGGTTTAATAAACCATTCGTTACAAAACGAAATAAGATTTAAAAACTTTACGAAAATTTTAACGTCATACGATGACCGTGAAAAATTACTCGACATAATTGCGCAGCAAATATAAAAAAAGTGTACGAATTTTTGAATTCTAATTTCAGCCGAGGAAAGATTATGGGTCACGTTATTCTTCTTTAGAAACGGATCGTCCGTTTCTAGATTTTTATTTAAGTTTAATGTACGTGTATGCGAAGCTTTATTAGGAGGCAACAAAGTTCTGCGACGGTGAAAAGCTTTCACGTGTTAGGTACAATGTACCTAGACATGCTCTAGGCTTGCGAATATTCCCTTTGTACCGTCTCCTAAGCGAAATGTGTTCGCTATTCGTAGATGAGTTCGTTGTAACCAGCTCGCATTTCGCAAGTGTCCACAGTGGCAGTGAATATGGTTCGTGAACAGTGTGGACGTGACATAAGAGAGTGCTTTGCGTAGAAGCAACGCAATATATTCACTCAAAATAGAAACTCTAGTTAGAGGTTCAATTTAATACTCTATTTAATACTCCGTACTAACTAAACTAATTAAGATATATATAACCTGAATGCTTTGATAAAAATGCACAGATTATAGTAGTTCATTTGTTTACCAAAACTATCAATCGGAAAATGTGTTCTGAAATGATGAGTTCCATTATCTTTGAAACAGATGCAATGTGGATGAAATTGCATAGGATTATTTGCGAAAATCATTTACTTTAGTCGACTGATTTTAGAATCTATTCATCTTTTACTAAAATGTTTATTTAAAAGCTTAGCGAGCTTTTCACGTGTATATACACATACAACACTTACTTAGCTCCTATAATAGAAGGTACGATGCGTATAAAAGAATTAAGCATCGTTTGAATAATTATAGACAGTACCGTATATGCAGCATAACAATATCGTTTATAAGAATTGTGATCGATTTTTAATACAAGCAAATGTAATTATATAATATATTAATGGCGACTAAATGCAATATTTATTATTTTCTTGAAATATGAAATTGATAGATGCGCATATAGCATTCATTTAAATTATGTATTTCAAAATTTTGTATCAGTATATAAAAGTATTGAATTTGAATTTTAACGTTCTAATTTTTCGAGTCGAAAGATAATTATACATATAAAGGAATGCGATAATTCTGCTGAAAAGTTAACATCTATATTTCAAGTTTTGGAATCCAAAGACATTTCTGGTATAGAATTTTATGGAAAGATTTAATTATTTAAGCTTTAGGAATAGTATTAGATTAGCGTTAGGAATAGTAAAGGAAATTAAAAATCGATTAGAAGAGTGAACTTCGAAATGTACTGGCTTTCGTATAAATCGATGTCATTTCGAACAAAATTATGTCGAGGACCAAACATTAATGATTCAGATCAAAGAAATTCCATTCCATTAACATAAAAAAGGAATTAATGATAAAAATGAATAAAATTTAATTTTAGTCTTAATATTAAATGTAGCATTAAATGTAGGATTTTAATTAAAACGTTAACAAATTTTTTACTTCAACTTTACAACTTTCTTTAAAGTTTTTTTTTTATCTAATCGTTCTTTCATTCTTAAAATAATGTTCCACTTTTCAAAAGCTATATGTCAAATATACCGAGTCTTTACGACAATTTCCTCGGCCCTTGCTGTACTTGATTTTACCAACACGTACCTACATAAATACAAATAATACATGTACAAAATATTAGAAATATTGAATTGCAAATATATCATAATTATTGAATTCTAAATATATTATAAATATTGAATTGTATAATATTATATTTTATTTAAAAAAAAGTATAGTTTTAAAAATGTTATGTTCTCTCAAATTGAACGGTTCAAAACTGCGGAAACATTTAGGATAATCCAATACCGTAAAGTTGGAACATGTAGTATTATGCTATATTATAACTTCATGTTAATAAAGACTAACAAAAGCTTTTACGCTTTACAAAATTTTGAATGCAAAACGATTCGAAATTAGAAATTTTCTTTAACATGTGAAAAAACGATTTAACTTATTTCGCCTGCTACAAATACAAATATGACTTAATAATAGTCTAGCTATAACATGGAAATTAGAAACGAAATTCAATAACTAAACAACTTTCTCAAAGGAAGAGAGGATTTCTGAATGACTAGTTAACTCGCTATCATTGGCTAAAAAATTAATTATGAACTTTGCACCTTTGAAATTTTATCTTTGTATTTATACTTAGCTCTGGGAGCATACACTTACACGCAAAATATACTATTTACTTTATTTAATTGATATTACATTTGAAATCTTCTAATTATTTTACAACTAATTATAAATCTTATATAATTATGAATCTCATAATTGTAATTCATGTTTGCAAATAATTATCTCTATGAGCAACTATCTTTTCGTAGATAACCACAGAATGAGAATTTCTGAAATGAAACGTCATCACTATTGAACAGTTCATTCATGAAAGTTTTATCGATTTATACAAATGAGACTACGAAGATCGCTTTATACTTCAGATCCAATCTTCCGGATATCGATTTCCATTTGTCAGCGCATTTTTCAATTATTTCACACTGTTACGAATCTTCAGTGTCCCATGAAATTAGCAGGCACGCATCTCATCGCAAAAAGTAGAGTACTTCTACTTCTCAATTGTCGATACTCCTATCGATAGTTTTATCGTGAACGTCTTGATTACACTGTCAACGAGAAAATTGCTTTTTCAAAAGCTAGTCGCGCAAGCTCTTTAAAATTGTTTTCATCATTTCCATTTGTTCTCCATTTTTATATAGAAAACCTAATTTTTCTCGTTTCCTGATTACCGTACATAGTTAAATCTCGCAAATTACGATATTGTTGATTTTTTAAGCCCGTGATTTAATTAACGATTAATTGTTTCAACGTTCTCGCGCTAGGAGATTCCTTCGAGCAATCAGACAGGCGAAACATTCCTCTCTTAATTGCTCGTAATTGCGTTTTTCATCTGTCTGAATGCAGTCGGGAGGACTGTCACACGGGACGCAACCCAGCCTGGGCAAGTTTGATTTCGTGTACAAAAAGTAAAAAGGAGCGAACATCGATTTTCAATTATAGTTCATATCTTGGTATTGCTGCGTTGGCCAAAGGCATTATTTTAGATCGGTACCGCACTGCGTCTCCGTGAAAATTTGACGATGGAATATTTAGTATCAGGCAATTCACAGCTGAACATTTTTACGTAATCACGGATTATTAGTAAACTTTTTTGAATTACGAATTACTTGTAATAATAAATTCCCCTTTGTATTAATATGTAATAAGTTGGTAATAAGTTGATAATAGGTGCAATAAATAATGTAATAAGTTTAATAATAAAATAAATTAAATCTTACGAACTCCATTGAGATTATCAATTTGTTTTACGTATGAACATAAAATTGTAAAATTATACGTTTACAACTGATATGACTACTCAATTAATTACTCGTCATTAGTAAGCTGCGGATGTTCACCTACTAAATATTGACAAAATTTCCTACAAAATATTATAAAAAGACCATGACTGAGTATTTCTGAAATTTTTACACAATGCGTATTCTATTTGCATAAATGCATAAATACCTAATTATTATATGCATAAGTCATAGTAATTAGTATCATTAGAGCCCAAAGTTTGTTCGTACAATTAAGTTAATATTACTAACGGTATTTAATAAATCACAAGTTTCGAGTTACAAATGCCATTAAATATTTTCTTGCGCAATAATAATAAATTTAGTAATGAAATAAATGAAATATTATAGGTGACTTTTATAAATTATTATTTTACACAATTAGTAATCTGATTATCCTATTTTGCAATGTAATAGATTATTTCATTATTGAAATTATAAAATTGTGGAAAAGAAGTCTGTAATTCACAACTTAGAATTTATGAACTCGCTAATAATATTATTTAGTAAATTTTTATGTAAAAGGACCTCATAATATTTAGTAGGAATTGTTCATGCGTGTAATTCTTAATTTTTTATCAACTAATCTCAATAATGAAGAGTTTAGATACAAAATATTTAGGGACAACTATGAAATAAAAATAAATACAACTGAGAAGCGTTTGCGAAGAAAAGAAAAATGAAGTTTTAAATATATATGCATAAGTTATATATGTGCGTAAAATAAATATAAAAGATAAACTAATGAGCAGAAGAAATGGTTGTGGGAAGGGACGGAGTTTAATAGTCGATTTTAAAAATTAACGGAAACAATACGTTTAGTGAAAATTTTGCGTGAATTATAACTTACAAAGTCGAACTATTTATTGTATTAAAAAGTAATAAATATACCTTTAAGAAGACCATTCTATGCGTTTACCTAATACATGATATCAAATAAAAGATAACATATAGCCCCTATATCATATTTATTTGAAACTATCGAGTTTTAGTAACTGCACATAAATCTAGGAAAATGCTTTAGCTTCTTCCTTTTTTTGATTATATTTCAACCTTGCAAGCAAACGTTCGTAATAAATTTCTTGTCTATAACAATATCAGGGTATTAAGTTACAAGAAAGGAATATGATCTCATTTAACTTAAATCATAACAATTTAATAACGAATTAAAAGTGTTCAATCGATTAATTGGGCCATTTTTTAAGTAGAAGCATTTATAATCATAAAATTGAAAGTTAAACACAAATTTATCCAACTAGCTGAATTTTAGTCTTCGGAAATATACCGTGGATATAAAAAGTATTTGCACGCCGTTATTTTTATTACAGCATTTAAATACTAATAAATTGGGTACAAGTATATTAAATTTTATATCATTTAAAACTGGGAAAGCTCATGAATAAAAAAATGATTATGTTCAAGGAATCAGAAATTCGAGCGATGAGATAACTCGTTTTTCTCGATTAACAAGTTACAAGCGAATACTGATGAAGCACAGCCTAGTATACATACTTGAAGGCTTGCCAAAATGCAATAAAGCAGATTCCATTGAACCTCAAGGATACTCGAGATTAAACACAAAATGTGTTATGCATGCATCTTTTACTATACATATTATTCACCACATCGGCACAAGAATTCTTTTGGCATAGTTCTAGTAATCAACACCTTCGTAAATTAATTGGCTTTCGTTTATGTTTTACTCGCTTCTAATTAATATGACACTAGTACTGACAAATTTTTTGTATTATAGTTCTGAAGTTTATATGAAGCACTAGTGCTTATAAATAATACTATTTTTAGATATTAACAATAGATTTATATTAAATGAAAAGTACCTTACATTGCATTTAATAAGGGATATAGGGATATATAATAAGGGAATAAGGGAAGACGTGATTTCTTTTCTTTCTGTGTAGATAGTAAGAATGCAGAATAAGTAAATAAAAATATATTAAGTTAGAACATTTGTGAAGAAGTTCCTAAAATAATTTTTCCACGATCTGTAAGATGTATTTAAGAATTTAATTATTACGAAAGATAATATTATAAATACAAATTTTCAATGTTAATAGTTTAATAGGACTTCATTATCAGAATCTAAAAAAGGATTTTTCATATACTTGATTCTTGATTTTGGCTATAACATATCTTATTTCTATAATTTATAAATCTCAATTGTTCTTTGTAATATATTTAATATAAATACGACTGTATAGTGTTCTATGCTATTATTATCTAATTATTATTTTAATACATAAATGATAACTTCAAAGCTAAATTACCGATAAGTCTCTAAATAAAACAAAGCTATATAATTTCTTTAATTTTTCATTAACCGCTATAAGATGCAGGTAGCGACTTAGTTGAAATTATAGGTTGAGTTTTATCATTTTTGGAAACGATCGATTTATCTTAAAAGTCTATCTTTTAGTAATTATAATGTTCGATCAGAACGTATGAAATAAACTTCTATAGAAAAGGAATTAATGCATTTGCTATTTATTTCGTTCGTTTCATCCATCTCCATTAACGTTTAAATACAAGACTCTGATAGGAACTAAAATCAATGCACGGCGGCCAAAAGTTTTTCAACTATAGAAGCTACTATATGTAAGTTAAAACAAGAATGAATTACACATAACTGCAGTTTATACTTATGCAGACGCGACGAAAGACTGAAATCATTGAAACATGTAGAACACGTTTGCTTCAATATCAATTTGAGAGATAGTACGAATCGTTTTCTCTGGGGGTATAATGAGATCCACACAACATTTTCACAGTTGAACGACGTAAAGGATAGAATCGATTCTGCAAAGGAGTATTCCAGCAGAATACCTAAATAGACGCAGAGTTAGCAGATTCCCCTGCGCGCATGAAATGAATTCATCTAGCAACGTTCTGTTTTAAATCCATCGCAAAAACCTGTTCCGTGTTTCTCTGTGTAACGAAAAAGGTTCTTAAAAGGAATTTTGTGCTTCATTATAGCATCTGGTGAATCAGGAGTTTCTCTTTCACTCTTTTTCTTTGTAACGTTTACTTCCAAAAAGAGCAATTTCTCGAGCCCTTTTCATTCAAATGCTTTACGTTCGAAATACACCACCAGTTTCTTTATCGGTCTATCGCGATTCGTATACAGGATGTTCCCCACTGTTCATTCGAATTTAGTACGTTCTGTAAGTAAAGATAAATGCAACATGTCACGCAATAAAAAGTCTATAAGTTTTTCATTTATGACAAAAATATGAAACGTGAAAAGAATACGATAATACTTCGTGAATGCTACATCTAACGAATTAGTCGAGAGGGAACAGCTTTTGGCTTCCTAGTACAATTGGCTCTATATATCTCCATCCTTTAAATATTTATTTATGAGACAGTTTAAAAGGAACAGTTTATAATACAGAAATATTTACAAGAAAGTAATTAATCGTGAGAATTAGTGCTACATGTAAAGAAATTAAATAAAATTACAAAGAAATTCAATCTACGTTAAATTCAATAGTGCGTTGACATCAGGCTTAAATCGGTAAGAGTGGGCGACACTTATAAATAGAAACAGATCTCTGTTCACGAGTATTAAAACACTTAGAGGAAGCGAGGTTACCTCCAGGAATTATTAAAAAATAACTCGAGAACTGTTATTTGATTCGAAATTTATGTAAAAAGAAACGGAGACTGTAGAATGTTTATATATTAGGTTGTCCCAAAAGTATTTTTCGTTTTATAAGGAAATGATCTATTGGAATAAAATGAATCATACGTAATTCGATAAAATAATATAAAACTATAATATTTTCTTATAAAACAAAAGAAATTTTTGGGACAACCTGATATATTACATATAACATTTAATCTCTTTTCATCGGTGATAATTACGTCCGGTCGCTGTCTTAACGAATTCTGGCAATCGTGTTATTAATTTGTTTAGTGCATTAGTTCCTAACTAATTTCGATTTAAATTTCAGATAAATTTCTTTAAATTTTGAATCTATTTTATACAACACTTTTTCGACGAGATTTAGATCAGCACATTCAGTGCTGTACACAAATTCACGTGTTATCCGTAAGAAAATAGGAAACTCCAATGACGCGTACGATCACGTTTTCTGCATTGAATGTATTAGGGGGCTGTAAATACCAACACGTACATTATGTTTCTCTTGCAATTCGTAGAAATACTTCTTTTAAATCCTTGCATGTATATTACATGAACAGGAAATTATGATTAATCGTTTCTTTGATAATAATTTAAACCAATTGTCGCATATTATATGAAACCAGGAGATGTCTTAATAATTATGAACACAAGTATAAATAATGCTAACATTGTATAACATTCTAGTTTTATTTTTACACGCATAAAACACACTGGCGAAGTTTGAGCGAAACAGTATGCGACATTGTGTATACATACAATACGTACGCGCTGCTTTTTGAATTCACGTTGGCGAACATCGGTCAAAGGAAACAACGCACAGCGTTGAATAAATGGATGAAACGAGTGGAAAACATTTTTATGTCTACCGGAATGCTTAGAATTAACGAAACGATATAGCGAACCGTTTTTCGCAAGCAAGTTTCATTTTGTTGATAAATGAATCTCTTCGGGATACTTGTCATTAGAATTAACTGAGTTGGAAGATATCAATTTCTGCCTGATGAATAATTCATCGAAGACGATCCTCGATGATTTTCGCTAAAGTCAGACTTCAATTTCTTCCTGTTACTGCCAATCGATCAATGTATAATTGCTTGAATACTGAATAGCTCCCGCTTACGACTCAGAAACAGGACTTTTCGTAGCGAAGAACGCGAAACTTCTCGCGAAATGAAGCGTTAACCTAATTCGCCGCAGTGCAACGACATTGAATACATTTAGCAAAGGGGAATCCCGGGCGAAGAGAACCGATTCGATTGCGAGGATCGCTCGAGCGGCGCATAAAGACTCTTCCAATCGACAGTTTATTTCCCTTGGAATCTTTCAAACGAGTGCATTCCGCTGCGACGAATTTGTTTCTCCACTTCTACTTTGCAATTCTGTAGAGATACTCGCCGTATTCCCATGTATAATTAACGTGAACCCTACTTTTCTTGTTCCATTACATTTGTCTCGTTTGCATTATAAAAAAGAGAAGTAGAAAGTATAAGAAAAGATGCACGCAAATAATTAAAATTAATTGCCGTAAAATATGCCTTTCTGAAGAACTAAAGATATTATCTACGTGCAACTGCTCGACAGCTTCCAGTCATTTCTATAATTAAATCTGTTTCCTTTCTGGCTGGTTCTTGTTAAGTCTATATATGTGAAACGTACAGTAGAAGACAAAAGAAAGTTTAAGAGAGAAGTAGTACGAAAAAAACACCATAATTTTACAAAATGGTATTATATTTCACAATAGTAATGAATGAATGTAATATACAGACCGGCCTATAGTGTAACTAGGACAAGCCATAGCTCTGGAACTGTAGAAGATAGAAAAAAATTTCATTAGGCAAAATTAAATTGTTTTTAATAATACACGATCTAGTATTTATAAACATCCTCGAAACGATAACATTTAAAAAATGTTAAGATCACTTCCACTTTTTTAAATAAATTTATAAATTTGGTTGTACATCAATCGATGCATTTTTTATCCTCTATACAAAAGTATTGGGATTTCATCAAACTAAGGGTATGAAAGACAGCGGAAACGAATCTAAAACCATTGTCTTGTCTTTCCTTATCTTTCGTACGATAAGTTGTATAAGTTAACACAATTTCCGAAGTAATCAATTTGCAATCTAAGTGTCCTAATATCTTTTTATAGAGAATATCTATATGTTATTTATAGTAATTTCTAAATATTCACAACGGAAAACTTTCGGAGTGGGCATCTACATTAGATCATACGTCATTCGAAACCGTTTAATTTTGCCTAATGAAACTCTTTTCTAACTGCTACCGTTTCAAGACTATGGCTCGTTCCAGTTGTATGGGAACAGTATACCGCAGAATAGCTTACTGTCTTCAATATGATGAAAAATATCTAATATAAACGGTCCGGACACTCATAGAGCACCAATTTGAAATTTTCTTTCGTCTATCACTGTATACATATAATATATACGGATCTTCTTAAATATATGTATTGCTATTTATATTACATATTATTACTGACACGTATGTTTTCATATCGCAATGTAATTATTTCATACAAAAATATACAACGCCAACTGCCATTTCCAACAGCAAATATAAGTTCTAATTAGCATAGCAATTAGCATGTCTCATCGCGGATGCGTTAAAACGTATCTGTCTGGCGAAGTTTCATAAAAATAATTATTTCTATATTATGTTCTTTTTTGTATTATGGTTTTGTATTATGTCCTTTTGAAGACTTATACGTACCTTAATCCTTTCAAAACTAATGAGACAATACGTCCCAAGACACCTCCAGCTGTCATAATAGAAACAGTAGCCATTCTTATGGTACAGTGACAACTTAAAATAATTGAATAATATGTCTTTAGTCTAAGACCCAGTTCGGACGAACAGCTTTTCGATGTTGCGTTCCTATGTCATATATCTGTCTTTGTTGTTTTTAACAGGGAAAACAAAGAAAAACTAATGACGCGGCGAGAACTCGGGTTCCTTTCCACTGGACCTAATACGATTTAAATAAAGAGGGGGCCTATTATTTATGTATACTTGGTTCTTCATATATACTAAAGATTCTACTAAAACTGATGTTAGGGCATTTCCTTTGTTTTTTCTAAATTGAACGTATTAGTTAAATTTAATTAAATTTTCTAAAAAAATAGCCATTCCTTGCAAAGAATATTGATAATGTAAAAAACTGCTATAAAAATCGGAAAATATAATAAAATTATCTGCAATTATCGTTTTGAAAGGATGATAAACATACATGGATTAACGTGATTCAAAATAATGACATAAGTTGATTACTTTTAAAGAGAAGAAATGCTAAAAGAATTGTTCTACTAACATCATCATTAGCGATAGTTTTTTTTTTAAATGTAACTATATACATACAACTACGTATATATGTACACACGTATATATATGATCTTACTCTGGTAAACTGGATGTATCATACCTAATGTTGTATAATGTTAAAATAATTTTGAATTCCCTTCGCGCAACGCTGTATCTCTTCTTGCACCACCTCCTGTTGCGAAACACAATACATAGCGTTAATCTCCTTAGAATATATTAAATTATCGTTCATACTACGACTCAGAATTCATACTATGTACTTACTTGCATGACATTGTAGCGGCACATGAGTTACAGTCGGTTGTCGATCAGTTATTAACCAGTTATCAACGAATTATCAGAGATCTAATTAACGAGTCATTAGCGATCCTATTTTACGACTTATACACTGTCTTAGCGAATCGGTTAGTACGAGGGTCTTTGCGAACATTATTCGTATACTAATTTATCATTTTAAATATATTCGACGGTTTCAACAACGAGTAATCTCGTCCATTAAACCTCACCGACCAACCATCCTCTACACATAAACCTCTACAAATTGGTAACCCCGACGTGAGTTGAATACGACTAAACAACGTTATATTTATTATATATTATATTTATTTTGCAAATACGAGTATCCACATAGGTAAACATTTACAAAGAGGGAGCTACCTCCGATTTCGATCATTTTTAATATCCTGTTAAAATTCTTAATTTTAATATGTCATCGCTTTCAAAAGTATTGTAAAATTAGTATCACTGTTTATTACTAAATCATCAAAATACATATTCGAGCTAATATTATCTACTACGAAATTAATAGGTAGTTATGCAATTATTTTCTAAACTACATAACACAAATAATCTATGAAATTAACGTCTATTGATCTCTTGAAAATCAATGGAACTAATATCCGTGATCGGCAATGTGTTCAACTGGACATAAACTACCCTAGAGCCATCAGAACTGGCACTGATGTCACCTGGACGTCAAGGTTGACGTTTGCGATCTCTAAATCATGGAAACTAATATCTGTGATTGCCAATATATCCAACCTGTTGTAAGCCTACCTCCGGTAATTAGACATCGACAATTTGCTATTCTGGAATTTGAAAATATTTATTCCGTAGATATTACAGTCAGTATCGACAATTGCAGTCGTAAAGGACAAGAATGATCATGTCAAAATTACAGGAATAAATATCGACAAATTTGATATCGTCCATTTTCCAGTTCTTATGATTAATTTATATAATCCAGTTCTAATGATTTAATTAAGATCTTATAATTAATACAATTGTAAGAATTTTAGAATAAGTGAAATAGATATTGATGATTTCTAAACTATTTGCAACTTATTAAAGCTGGTATTGGAAATACCAAATGTCTTTCAATTATGACAAATGTCGATAATTTAAATTTTTTAACTAATCTCTATTTGCTAGTACATTTATATAATCCTATTTATATCGTAATATATAATGATACTTATTCTTTTTTCTATGCCACAAATAGATCACATGTGTCGCATACAGCTTCCAAATATTACTATATATACCTAATATAAGGTCAAATATGCCTAACGTAAACTATAATATTAATGAGACTTATAGGTCTTATTAGAAGAAGTTTAAAATTGACAATAGGAAAATATTTTATTATAAAACGTAAATGACACGAGTTATAGAAACCAAATTATTTGAAACAGCAAGTTAAAAATTCAAAACATTTCATGAGAAAAGATTAAATCGCAAAATATGTATAATATGATATTGACTTCTAAATTATTAACTTTAATATCAATAATAACAACAAACAATTTTAAATAGTCAATCTGGTATCGATGGCTTGTATCCCATTAAATTTAATATTAATAACTTATAGCATTGTTTCATTTTGACGTAACTTTTAAAAATATAAAAAATATAAAAGAAATTATAGTTACGAATTTTGTTTACAAAATTATTTGTTGATCATAATTTATAAATGCTTATATTTCTTTATATTATAAAATGTTAGAAGATACTCATTTTCATAAATTATATATTTATTATTATTTGTGCATATTTGATACAAAATTATTGAAGCTATTAAATTACGAAAATGACAAAACTACGAAACCATTAAACTATTAAAAAATAAGGAAGATTACGCTATACATACTAAATTATTAACACTGTATATTAAATAGCAAATAAACTACAAAATTAAATTGTATCATTAACACACTTTTTCTCTTTACAGACCAAATAGGTTGCTAAAAATACATTTTTATTTCGTACATCGTCCGAGCCTCGTAATTGGATGAGAGTTAAACCTTCGTGTACAGCTTGCAAATGGATCATTATTTAAATAAATAACATATTTATTTTTTTATTTCTTAATATTAATGCTTAATAAAGCAATAATGAGACACTTTCTAATCGTTTTATAGTAGCATAGAACGCAATAACACACTAAGTATTTTATTTTAATAAAACTAATCTTTGTATGGAGTATAAAAGGATTTTTATGGATAACTGTATATAATTTTCAACCCCTTAACGATGATATTCCCCCCGCTCTTCCCAAATTATTAGAACAAGTACTCACCGACGATTCGGCGCTATTCAATTCCACCACTGGCTTCAACCTCAACGATTCTGAAAACAGCATCAAGTGTCGCTGAAGCACGAAAAGCGTAAGCGAAACGCAGGGATTATTCACTACTGATTTCGATGATTAAATAGCGATAATTCTAGAAACATCGTAGTCAGTCACGATAACAGCCGGTTCGTACGAGTCAATACCACCAAGCAGCAAATGTGGTTTGATAACGGCGAGCCTAACCTTGTGGAATTTGAAGAAGATAATTCGACTGGCATAGCTTGGTAATGACGGCCAGTAAAAGTCGTATTTATTCAAGGAAAAAGGATATCGAACCATAGACAATGATAGAATTCGCATTTTTTTGGCTCCTAATGTCTTCTCGTACCCTATCGAGGTCATTAATATCCAAACCTTCAATTCAAAGATCGTTTCCCATAGTTTAAAGATCGTGCGCGTCGAATTACTTTCGACCAACGTATTACATTTTCTATTATGTTCTTGATCTAAATATCTCGTCCTTGTGCAGTTATTATCTGGCACGGTGCTTCTGCGAGCGTTAACCCGTGTCTAGTAGGGTGCAGTCTATCAGACCTTGGAAAATTTTATTTTTATGGAAATATAGAAAATATCCGTCGTGAGACGTTATATCATGACTTGCTAACGCATACTTTGCTACTCGTGTGTACACTATGGTTCAAAAGTATCCAAATCTTGCTTATATTAGACAAAATGCGTTTTAATTAAAAAATTGCGGATAAATTAAACTGCAGTAATTTTATTTTGTATAAAATAAGTGTCTAAACATTGATCACTAAACATTTGTATGAATACGTCAAGGACTCTTTTCACACGGTTTCTAAGCTTGTTGTTAACTTTGTTATCAGCCCTTATACGATTTATTTAACATCTTTTGGTTATAGTTATGCGGTTTTTTAAACATACGTTATAATTTCACTGTAGACGATACCGATCTGAAACGTTCTACACGGTTTTTCCATTTGCAGAATTATTAAATGAAAACACAAAATACATGTCATCATAACTAATGAAAAAATAAGATGATCAGACGAAGGGCATTTCAAGCGACAAAAGTGAATTCCTTCCAGTAATAAGAAAACGTATTAATTTAATTAAACGTTGTAATATAATAGAACGTGCCGACGAATGAAATGTCAATCTTTGAAAAAACAATTTTTTTGGTTTTCCTAATTATTCATTGATAACTGTGATATTGATGGATGATTTAAAATATATTATAGCATCGGCTGTTTATATGACTGTTGAAGTCCGATAATATTATGTTATTTCTCATTTTGATACCATTCGGATTGGATTAAGGACTATAAACTTAATTCATTAAATTTTTTACACAGGTATTTTTTCACATTAAATTAAATTAACGTTATGACCAAGAATATTTCTTACTGATTAAATAATTATGAATTCATACTAGAAAGAAATTTGATTCCTTTTCTTTTCTTTTCTTTTGGAGAATCCTGTTTGCTATTTGATCATTGTCAGTGAAAGCATGATATATAGTATATATAGAATGATAGATCTAATATATACGATAAATATATAAAATACCCGCAATGAAACGTTCATTATAATATCTAATACACGAAACAAATCTCTATTTAGATTCCATTCCTTCAGTTATACGTATGTAAAAATATGAATCTATTAATGATATATGGATTATGATCGATATCAATTATTTTTTAAATATATAGTTTTGATGTTATAAACATTTTTATAAGAATTTTTTTAATTTGCATAAATATTTGTAGTTTATGAATAATATTAAGAAAGATCTCTTTAAACGTGTTCACATATTAAATTTAAAATGCTGCACTTTCAAAAATCATTTTTAATACTGGAACTTATATCTAGGAATGTTCACATTTATATGTGAAAGAAAGGAGAAATTAAAATGCAGGCCTTAAGGTTTCTTTCGGAATATACACGATAGCATCTGCATCGAATATTAAATTAATGGCCCCTAACACAACGTTGTTTCTTTCGTTACTGCTCACAGACCTGTTTCTGATCATAAAAAACATTTATTACCTTTGGTACAACCTACATAGTAATTACTAAAAGAATAGTGTGATGTGCTTGTTACGCGTCTAGCTACCATTACCTTAATTAACCGTATTCGTTATGCCATGCTTGCGATATTAGAAAATTTCAAGTTCTTCGTTATATATCATTTTTAGTTTACGAAAACGCATATTAACGTTTCCTAATTTTTGTTTCTTTATATTGTACACTAGACATTATTTATTTATTCAAATTATTATCTTATTAGTAACGAATTAACAAAACATAACCGCATTTCAAAAACCATTTTTTAATTGCTATGTATTTAAAGATATTGAAAGTATCTACTATTTGTTTAGTGTTACATTTATATGGAACTTAACTTTTATGTCGTTAAAAAGAAATGTTGAAATTTTTCTTGTCTCGAAATATATTCTAGTTTCTAGCGTCGAAATATTTTAATTGTTAAATTTTTTTAAGCATTAAAGAGAAATTTGTAATTAGTACGATTTAATTTTTAACCTCTTGTCTCATAATGTATTTCATGGCTACGCTTATTAAACATAACTGTTTGCATTTAAAACTCTATGATTCCGGTGAAAATCTCAAGTCCGAAGATTATTAATCTTGTGAATCGAAACAAAATTTGAGATTAAAATGAAGATTTGATTCGAATATAATTATTATTTGTAATCTGTTAACCGTAACATACCAATCGTGTGTCAGTAGTGCGACTAAGCAATTAATATTGCTCTCTTGTATATTATAGCAAAAATGTCTTGCTGTCTATTCAGGATTTTTAATAAATGAAATGCGCAGAATACGGTACAGTTCAGTACAGTATAAGAAATAAATGTTCGAATTTTAGGCTGGTAAAATTCATAGAATCACATATAAAAAAAATTACATAAATATGCATTATTACTTCTTATACTTATATATGTAGGTCGGTGTTTTATACTACACAAACGGAATGCGTGATGGCGTCAGAAACGAGAGTATTCTATATGCAAAAGTATATCGAAAATTTAAAATAAAATTTCTTTCGTTTGAAATTCCAATTTTGAAAAAAATGAATTTGAAAATTCATCGAATGTGTACTGAACTAATTAATAAGTAAACATGTTTAAACTAAATTTGTATAAACATGAAAATTTCTCAACAAAAACGGAAAATTAAATAAAAATATTTTACTTTAAATGAAAAATCTTCTATTTATCGTATCACGCATACTGCTACATCTTATGCACCACTTTTCTTTTTAAATTTAGTTTCTTACATTAATTAATAGCTGATCATATCTATATGTAGATATTTACACGCAAATCTATACCTATGTATATAAGTTTTTTCTTCGGTAATATATATTTACGCATATTACATAATTATTTACCTTCCTTCATATTTCAGGCCATTAACATAAACCACATGAACAGGAAATATTATTAAACCTGCTTTCATTGGAGGACGTAGTTGTATTTCAAAGGAGCTAAATTTGTTAAGGTGCTTCTTAGTAAAATTTCATTGAGTATCTTTCCCTTGCTTGTTATTGAGTATTTATCTTTTCCTTGAGTATCTCATTAATAAATCTAAAATATTAATATAAGCACCTAATAGGAGGTAATATCATTTTATGTTGCTAGTTCAAGTGACGCTATTAAATTGCGCGACTATAACATAAAATTTGCGTTAAATGATGGTCGAATAATTTAGACACGTAGGTAAAACTGCATAGTGCTATTAGTAGTAGTATATTTGCATGTTTCGTACATGCGATTCATACTATCTTGCATCGAAGGAACACTAAAATTGAGACTGTCATATTGCTAGAAATACACATGATATTAATGATATTATATATATACATAAATATTCATGATATTATTCCATCCTCTTCGAAACATTCAAATACAGTAATTTTGTATTTTTTACAGGTGAATAGCATAAATAGCTATTTTAAGAAACAAAGCACTAAATACAGGATACTAAGTAAAAAGAAACTTGTTTTTCATTCAGAGGAATAAAAAAAGCTTAATCAATAGAATTAAATATGCGCTGTAGTAATAACACAGTTTTTATGTAATAAATAATATAAATATGTACTATTTCTATATAAAATACAAACATTCGTTTTCACATTTGTATAATCCGATTTCACCTTTCACTTTAATGCAGAACTTATATCAGTAAATCATTGATCAACGTGTATTTTCAAGTATTTCTTCCGTTTTTCATAATGTACAATATGAATTTTTGGTTGTCGATGACTGGACTTAAAATCTTTAGGCATCTCCTCAAAAAAATATCCAAATGCTTCTTTTATTTGCATCTACTCTGTTGCAAAGAGATTCATTCATGACATCGAATTCTTGTAAATATAAAAGTAGGTTTTACAACGTAAAATTTGTTAATTTGTTCAAAAATGTTAATTTTAGGACTTGCATCCATTAAGAGGATATGCATACCTTTATTTTACCTGACGCGAGAGACCTTATTCTTTGTCATTACCTTCGTTACATTGTTCTTTTACTAATATGATTAGAATTTATCAGGCTTACTAAAATTAGTATCCTTTTGATAACCATCTAATATTCTTTTATAATTCTTTAAGAGTCTTTTAATAATCATCAACTTATGAATCTAAATCTCTAATCATTTTAAAATATTTAACCTAATCTAACTAAATTTTAAATTGCCAATTATGTGTAAACGGAGGTCTCAACTTCAATTTTGTTGAATTTCGGATATATCGTAGAGGAGAGGGTCCTGAGTAACGTCCACTTCGTTCGAGGCGTGGGATGATCGTGGTTCAAAAGTTACGATAAAAAGATAATTATAAAATTACATCTACTTCAACATAAGCGGTTAAAAATGAAATTGTATTTGTGTACAATTGCGATCATAATAGCGATAAGCTAAGGTTAGGTTATGTTAGATTATGCTATGTTAAGTTAGGTTCGGTTAGATTAGGTTAGGTTAGGCTAGGCTAGATCGCATGGGTGGGTGATGGGATCTCAGATCCTCCTAAAGATTCAACCTAATTTAACTTTTGAACCACGGTCGTTTCTTGCTTCAAATAAAGTACATGTTACTCGGGACCATCGTCTCTAAAACATTTCTCAAGGTCAAGGGCATCGGAGTTGAGGTTCTTCTTTGTGCGTAATTACCTTCAAATTTTATTAGAACTATATAATTCGAAACCTCCAGAAAAGGTTCCTCAAAAAAATCGATGCAGAGTGTAAGGAAAAGAGCCGCGTTAAATTGAAATATGAAAACGAAAACCATTGAGCAAATACAATAATGAAGAGCATTGTTTTGAAATAATAATCCACGCAAGCCTTTAGTATCAAAAGCTGAACTAAGCTATCTCGTAGAAAATGTTTCTCTAATAGCGGAAGCGAATTCGCCGGTATAAGTATCGGTATAACAATGATGCGTAAATAAAATGCGCCGTTAAGTTGCTTAATTGGCAAAATGTACGATACACACCCCGTTGTCTGGGACAACTTAAATTTACGGCTGGCCTGTCGGTAAAGTCCAACGTACTAATTAACTTTTATAAATACTTCGTACGTTTTCGTAATAACGACGACTTGGTAACAGATGGCAACGCGCTCCACATGTCCACAATGCAGATATTCCGAAATTACACGAACCTGTAGCAAACGCGTCATCGAAATATGTAATTATGTAAATCTGCGAACGTAACGGTGTATTTGTTTTTCAGATTAACAAACTCGCACTAGTGAATACGTCGTTATATTTGCTAATGGTTTGTCCAAAGATTGTGCGTGTGAACTGCATTTGACGCAACCTGAACCTGAAATTTTGATTACTGTAAACAATGAAAATACTGATAGTACTAATACCTAGTCTGAAATCTATTTTGGTAATAGAACTAATTTGAAAATACAGTGACTCACAAAAGAATTTGAACACTTACTATCTATGAATATGTTATGTGTTATGGGAAATATTCTGAATTTTCGTTAGTACTGTAATAAGATACGACTATCGTAATTATATTGGTGAAATTTGAAACCAATCCGAAAATACGAACTAACAACTAATTACATAATAATTAATAATAATAATCCGACAATTTATATAGAGATTTAGAAGATGTTTATTGCAATCATACACTTACAATTAATAGAAAATTAATATATAGTAGAATATATAGTAGGTCTTCAACGTATAATTATTGTCAAAAATGGCCTCACTACACATTATGACTTATTAATCTAATGCATAATTGTTTGTTTAAATACTTTGATGATCATTGCAAGGTATGTATACAAGATGATTCGACTAAACGAGATCACCTAAATATCTGCCTTATTTACGATTGTATGAAAAACATCGCGTGAAAAACAAGGAAAGAAAGTGATACCCTTGAAATTATGTTTTTCTTGTTTTTCATACATTACAGTTGGGTGCATTGATGTAAAAAATATATAGAATTTCATTTGTAAAAATGCCGCTGATCTTGAAAACTCCTAAAAAAAAGCGAATTTGAGAAAAATTTCTTCTACCATTACACGTGCCTTTTGAAACAGTTTACCTTTGTTCTGAAAAATTGTTTCATACGATCATAAATGAAGCAGATATTTAGGTGATCTCATTTAACTGGGACATCCTGTATGCTTGCAATAAATGTCTCGTAACTTCTATGTATATGTATTAGTGTGGTGCTTAGAAGGGTGTCCGTGACGGTGACATACTCAATTACAATTACTCCACTTCAATTACTACGAATATTAGAGCAGCCCGACTTTTTCTAGTAGTCTGACACTTTCCGTCGGCCCGATCCTTCGGATACGGTTATTCATACAAATCGCAAGTATAAGTTAGAAAAAATTACGTTCGTAATACATATGTGTGTGCGCATATTTTAAGTAACATTAAAATAATAGCAAACACTTTTTCTAGCTATTGTACGTATTTAACATCGTAAAAATAAATTTTGAAATTAACGCGATTCGGGGAGGAGAATTGTATGTATTTTTAAAACATAAACAAACAGCGTTTGATACTTCGAAACAGTGAATATTAGAGAAAAATGAGTAAAATGAAACAAAATATAAGCTGTTTAAATTGTGTCATCGGCTTCCTTTTTATTTTAAAAACGAGTCATGCAATGTGGCATTATTATAAATTAAGAACATGTTAAATAATTTTAAGATCTAATGTGCCGTCGATATATAGTTCCATAGCAATAACAAAGTTATCATTTTTAATTGATTATGTGATTAAATATGTATTTTGTATTCCGTTGAACATTTCAAAAATATAAATAAATATTGAACCTAGGAACTTGTTTCGTTTCCAACTACAATATTATAGTCAACAATTGATATCAAAATCAAAAAATCAATAAATATTACTTGTCAGTCTTTTGTTCATGTATATCTCAACTATTATAAAGAAATAAAGTAATTGTCATAGCAAACTATTATTTAAAAGACTTTTGGAAAATATATAATTTTTCCAAGATGAAGTTCTGCTTTTACATTAGCCACTAATTCGATGAAAGGTCAAAGAAAAGTAGAACATGTTTGCTATAGATATATGCACAAGGAGGAGTATATAAGTACCTTAAATTACCCATTATTTCGCCTTTTTATCACTTTCAAATTTGCATAGGGAACAACGAAATAATATGTTACAGTAAACATTGACAACCCTCATGTATATTGTATTACTATATCGCATGTCGCTGGTAACCTTAGAAGTTGATGCGACATTCATAAATAAATAAATAAAATAAACATGGCGTAGGAGTCTAAGGCGCATTATAGGAAAAGTAGAGATGGAAATAAGAATGTAGATATACCATGACAAAAAGTAAATAAAAAACTTCATATTGAACGAGAGCATGTATATAAATGACACATACTTCGACGTGGTCTATTGCTCCCGATATTTTGCTGTCTAGTCACTTGTTGTTGTTCTTGTTGCGATCGATGCCTTCGACTACCGTCAGTCGTCTACCCTCGCTTTTAGCGCATCTTTCTACATCTACATTTATATTTCGAACTGTTCGATCTCCCACATTATCTTAGAATATCTTCAATTTCCTTAGTTTCCGTGTATAGAATAATTTTTCGGATAGTAGATTCCCTGTTTTTCTTGGAATCAATTCAGGAGAATTGATATTGCCATTATGACACCACTTTATATTATTCTTCCAATTTAACTTGTGCATTAGAATTATGATCATATTAATACAGAAAATGTAGTAACTATAATACATTCTATGTAGGAATATTTATTTATTTATACGAGTCATTCGTCCGATGTTTTATACTCTTCAAGTACATATATCAGAAATATTGATTTTGTTAAATTTTGATAATAATTAAATTAGAATATTGGTATAATTATCGGTAAGGAACAAATTATAATATATGTTATAATATTTACAATTTACGAATGCTCTACAGTTATAAATATAATTTAAATGATTATATATTAGAATAGTTTAAATTTATTTAAAATAGTTTAAATAAATTAAGATATATTTAATACAATAATAATGTTTTATCGAGCAATTAATTTCACTTTTCAAATCTATTAAGTTTGTTAGATACTGAATAATTTTGAACAAAATTACAAAGCATATGCAAATATTAAATAATATATAAATGTGCAAATGCATTTCCTTGTAAATAAATTGCAAAGTTTTTATTAAATTACTTAATAAGATTTTGTTTGCCTTGTTAGATAAAGAAAGAGAAGGTTATTTCGTAAGAAGAGCATTCGAATTTCCAGAAATAATATTTAGAAAGCACTTTCACGTAATAAGCTATCGTGTCTTAAGAAATTTCCTGCCTAATTTCCTTGCTTAACGTTATCCTGCATGGCTTCCTTTCTCATGTTATTACTCGCTGTTTAAAGATTCAAACGTATCTCAGTATCAAATCGCAATTTCTTATGTTCAAACACCTACATCAATCGCCAATTACGTTTATTAATAGAATATCTAAACGAAAGTGACTATGATTTATAGAATCATAATTTAGTAGTTGTATAATTTTAGCAGATATTTTAATGTATTGTTTAGTAATATATTAGTATTTCGTCCAATCCTGGACTTGTTTGTTACAAACATCAAAAGTTGAGATTATTCCGCGCATTGGAATCTCAGTATTTCTCACATGCCACTTGTAACTACGATATTTCTGCAATCTATCAGATGTCGGTGTATTCTCCGTTTCTTTTCAGAAGGTCAGAGTAAAAATTGTGATCGCACGAGTTTTTGGGAAAGGTCGCAGGTTTATTTTGGGTTTGATGTTATAGTATTGTCTACTATATTTTAAGGGTTGGAAAGGTAACCGGCATAGTCGCAAGCTATAACGAAACTGTTCGAATCGAGTTAGTGAAACCATTTGTTTGGCCGTCTGTGTAGAAGCGCTCATTTCCGCTCCGGAAGTTCGCCGTTCTTGGTAAGTAAACAGTAACTGAACTTGATTGCTGGGACAAGTGATGCATGCGCAATTTCGTGCCCTCGTAAAAATTTCATAGAAGCATCGAACTACACGGCGCATGGTAATTGAAATTTTATTGCCACGCGTCTTTGTAAAAGATCTGAAGAATGCGCGATCGGGAATGAAACTCGGAAGAAGAAGTCCACAAGGACACCGTTCGGAAGACACACTCGATTATTTTCGGTCTGTTGACAATTCCTTTGTACACAAGATACATACGTACTAACACTCAGCGTGGAAAGTTATGTATATTTATATACTACGGTCTTATCCGATATAAATTTAATTGGAGGGGAACAAAATACTTTCTTTCTTCAAATATTTGCAACTAGTTCCTTATATTTTCTACTTGTAATAATGTACTACTCGATAAAAATTTATTTTCTGGCTGGAACAGCCGCATATTAATAAGCCGAAATATTAATTATTATCAATGATCATTTTACATATAATTGAACATTTATAATTATTACATGTGATAGTATTTTTAAATATAAATGTTAAATATAAATTATACTCTTAAATGTAGCATGCCGAAGCTGTATGTTACACAAATTAAAGAAGATCATTTATGGAAAATGGATAATATTTCGAAAGAAGACTACGTGAAACTATAATAGGAAAAGATCGATTAATAGTAAAGGAGCTAAGAAGATATTTTGTTTTTTTACGGTGAGTGATCATATCCGACGTCGTATCTAAGAAGCTGTTTTACATGAATGAATAGAAAGATTGCATTGTGTATACTCTTTCGCAAACATTTCTTCCATGAAATAAAATTTGAATTGCTTTTGCTTCAGAAACGAAACTACATGTAAAGAAAAACGATATTTTCAAGCCAAATAATATCATATCGACTATGAAACATGGCAGTTGTTTCATACTAATATGATCGAATTCTAACAGAAGAAAATTTAATAACAACAATTTAATAATAGTCTGTTATAAAATTTGAAATGGAGTAAAACTATATATTAGGTTGTCCCAAAAGTATCTTTCGTTTTATAAATAAATAATAGACGCACTTTTTTTTGTTATATTATTTTATTGACTTATATATGATTCATTTTGTTCCATTGGAAACGAAAGAAACTTTTGGGACAACCTAGTCTTACAACAGGACAGTAATCTTAGTCTAAAAACTTTTTGAAGAAAGGAATATTAAAGCTCCCAAATAAAAAAAATAAATAAGTCTTGACAATCTTTAATAAGTTAAACAGTTAAACAGATCTTTTTACTATAATTGAATATATTAATTTAATATATAATTTTTTCATTAAAAATTTCACATTATCGCTGATAATATACGAAATTCAGAATGAAATACAGATCTAGATTGTACTAAAATATTTTGTTAACTCGTGCTTTGTATCAATACTTACAATTAGTTAAAAGCGAATATACACTGCCTCGAGAATATATTTGAACATTTTTATGTACAAGTAGATATATACTGTAATGTGTTATATAAAACATTTGAAATTTCAGTAACGTATAATGAGACTACTACTGCTATGATTATCATATATTGGGAAAATGTGAAACCAATATGACAATGTACATATGAATATTGAGGCTTATTGATATAATGGGAAATTATTTTAAATACATCTATAATCTTTTGAGATATATATACTTGTACTAAAAATCTTGTGTAATTGTTGTATATATTTTTAAATCTGCTTCAAAAATAAAGACGTCTACAAGTGTTCGAATATTTTGCCTGTGAGCCTGTGTAGTTTAAGGTGAATTTAAAAACCGTTCCAGTAACCATTGAAAAATGTGCTTTTAAAGGTCGTAAATGGCGACACGCGGTCCGAGAGGTTCGGCTCTGCAGTTTAGTTGCCGTCGCTGAGGTTTAATTGCAAAGTAATTGTGCAGAAATGAAGATTTATGAAACAAGCGCTTCTCGTTGATATCTCGACAGTGGATTTAAAGCAACGTTGTTCCCCCAAAACGCGTAAATGCTACTTTCTTTCTGCTTGAAAAAGAGAGATTTACTTTTATATGTCTTACTGAATCCATAGTTTCGTAATGGCAGTACGGACGGTAATATTGTGAAGAAAAAATTATCTTTCAACAAACATAAATGAGTGGCACACAGAAATAGTCATTCTAGTCGATGATTGATATTCGGGCACATTGATTGATTTACAGTAGCACTTTGAGTGTGACCAAAGTTCAAATTAATGATAAATTAATAATTAAAAGCAGTACTTGTTATCTTTCTATAGAATTAGCAGACTATAAATTATCTATTATAATTATAAGACATAAGATTCATATTACAAGACATAAGAATAATATATTTTAAAGCATTTACTACATTTAATATCATTATGCTGCCATCAACGTTAGAAAACTTATTATCAATTCAGAAAAATCTTGTTGATGAAATAATCATGACTTTCTTATGGCCACGTGACCGCAATTGCGAAAATATGCAAATTCATATAACAATTTACTTTGAAAAGTAAACGTGAATATCAAAATATTGCAGAAAGCTTCAACACGAACGTCGAATTTATTGTAAATCAACGATCCTAATAATAACCGTGGATCTTTTAGCTTATTGAGTGAGTTCCGACTGAGCAGCTTCGTTTAATTACGCAAGCAAACAATGAATATATTCTGTTATTGTCCAAGATTTAAGCTGATTATTCTGATTCCATCGCGTTTGTATTTCTTCTTTTGCCAAACACAATGGTCATCTTTCATAGGGAGAACGAGAGTACAACGAGCCAGATATTTACGCGTCTTATCCAGCTTAAGGTATCCAATCTCAGGCTAAATTGAGGTATTGAAAAAGTACAAAAGAAACTTGGACTACTGCGTACTCGTTCATTTTACACTAGCTACCCTTTCTGAAACGCTGTTACCGTTTAGTTAGAAGTCAACGAGCATTTCTTCTTCTGCTGCTCAACAGAAGAACTCCCTCGTTCGTCTGTCAATATGATAAAAAGTAAAACGTCGTGAAGCCGGAGACCTTCGAACTTTCTCTCTCTCCCCCTCCCTCTTCCTTTTGTCAAACGAACGGAACGCTTCTTACCGGAATCAAAAGCTAACCAGTGATCTTTATTCCCGCTATAATATGTCATTATATGAAATTCTACTTCGTCAAAGGAATAATCGTTTGAAAGGAATGTTTCGTTCATCTTAAAACGGATTTCCCCGCTACAAACGAGATCTTTTAGTTCAAAAATTTCACTCATTGCTGCTCTCTGTTCCATTAATATCTTGTTCAGATATTCCATTAAAATGTCGAAAATTTCACGTCTTACTAATTCGTAACATTTCATAAATTTCGTTCGTTACTATTTTATACTATATAATAAATACAATAATATTGTATACTGAAATATAGGAGGTATTCGTTTAAAAAATGGAAATGAATAGAAACTTATTATATTATGTTGAGAAGCTGCGACGTAATACCTTCTTGCAACGTTAAGTAGAACGGTTGATTCCATTTCGCATTTCCGCCGTCAAGCATTTTCCCGTGATTCCAAATATTTGCTACACAGCTGCTTCACGCGAGAATAACTTCATAATGCAACAGTAGCTATGATAGTCCCTGGCTGTTTATGATGCGAGATCGACGGTCGAAGTAAATCTACTCGAAGAACTTCTTGTTTCGCTTCCGTAGGTCGAAACTTAAGAAATCCTTTGGGCAGTTCCGACGAAACTCGAAAGCCAGAACAGTTTTATATCATCGCGCGGATACTTACACTTCAGATACATTTAAGAAAAGTTGCCTGTTTGCTTCGGTTCTTTCGAATGAGAGAGAAGCTGACTGGTAGCTGGCTTGATAAACGAGAAAAAAAGTACGAATCGAATCCAGCTAACGAGGTCTTTCCTCTCTTTTTTGCGAAAAACTTGGGTTTCGATGATATCTTCCAGGCAAATCGAACGTTCGACCGCTTTGCAAAACTTTAAGAACATTTCAACAACGACGAACCATTTTCTCTAAATGGATGTAACGAATGTATGCTTTGACGGAAATTTAATTCTACTCGCTGAAATTCCCTTTTTTTGGATTACTGATTTTGGATTGGATTACTTGAATTTGGATTACTCATTTAAAGATTTACCTGTTATACGCTAGTAGTAATATAGCAAATTATAAATTTATCTGAAGGAAATAAAACAAATTTTTATGTTTCGAATTCAAAATACCAATCATTGTAGACAATTAATTCTGAAAGATAAGAGAAAGCGCCAGCATCTTTGAAAATATACTGCATAACATTGACAGAGACTCGAAAAAGATCAATCTTTTTACTCCAACATTCATTTATGAGCGCTTTTCGTGGCTTTAGGGTCTATAGAAATCGAAACAATACGACAACAAGTAGCTGGCAGTTGGGAACTGTACTTCAGGTTACTGGCAAAATAAATAAATAAAATATATATATAAAATACGTAAATAAAATAATTAAACTATGTTAGAAATCTTAAGGAATCTTTATTAAAACTATTCTTTTGATGCATTATGAAATATTTTAAAACTGGGCATAAACTACGATTAAAAATTTCCTCTGTATTCTCATTTTTGTATACTTATGTTTATATCTTTCTTTCTTGATTAAAGTTTGAATTCACTAAATAAAGCGTTATATATGGTTCTTTAAAGAACATCCAGACATATATAAAATAAATGTAAAACCGGACCTAGATGAAATGCGTCTCGCCAGACGATGCAAACCACATAAAACCACGCATATCCATGTAAAAATAGACAAACATTTCATTCACATTCATAACTATTCCACACTGCACAAGGTAGAAAAATTGTGTAGTTGCTGTCGAAATTGAACGCAGTGAAAAGCACAATTTCCTTTGATGTACGAATATTCGTCAGCGCACGCGATTCAATGTTAGTTAAATTATAAATGCCAATCTAATTACATACATATACTTTGACAGAAAGGCAAAAAATAAACGAATGTATGAATGAAAGAAGAAAAAGAAATATGTGTTCCTCTGCTATTCGCTAATGAACTTACTACTTATAATTAGAAGTCTCAAGGTATGAACTGACCTTAAAATTGATAATATTACATAAAATATTATTGTTATAAAGTATTAAAATATATTTTGTTATTATAAAATATTAAAATATACACATATATGTCAAATAAAATTAATAAACTGAAATGGACGATTTTAGCTTACATGTACTGATTCGAATATGAAACGTGAACTAAAAATCATGTAATTGCGAAAAACTATTTGGAAGCTTACGAAAAGATTATTTATTAAACGCACAATGTGGTATCTGTTCCTTTCAAAGGTATGCATTTCAATCTTTAATAAGTACAAGTAAATTTTTATCTAATTGAATTGATCGCAATGTCTTTGGTTGCATTGAATAAAAAGTAATAGCGTACAATTTTATTTAATGAAAAAATTCGATCTGTCTATGAAGATATATGTATGTTTAGAGCTTGGTTCAAAAATCCTTCGATAGTTGTTAATATAAAGGTTCTATTGAAAGTTCCTTTTTAATTCATTAGTTTATTAGTCCACTACGGATATTTGTACAAATATTTCGATTTATATTTTAATTCGTGTTTCTACAAAAAATAATGGAAAATATAAAATAATGGAAGCAAATGGAAGCAGAAGTACAAATTGTTTCGTCCATTAAATATTACACCAAGTATTATATTTTGGATACTTTATATTTTATATTTTTAGGTATTATGTATATTTTGTGTAATTTTGTACCATTAAATTTCCTATAAATGAATAAACATACGTGATATGCGTAATTCTTTTTGATTGTTATTCAGTTGTGTTGAATTAGATGTGTATGGATTAGATGTAAAAAGGAATTCTTGTAACCCTTAGTAGAAACAATGAACTACTACTTCTTCTACTACTGCCACTACTATATACGTGCTCCAGTAAAAAGAGAAATCTTCGGAATGTTTTGCTAGAGATTCTTAGGATTTTTAAACGATAGATATTAAAGAATGTTTGTTTATTTACTACATATTCTATTTATATTTTTCCTAACACCTCATCCTTTAGTATTTTCCGATTTTCCATCAGAGCTAAGTTTGTTTTGTAACCACAATAATAAAAATTCGAATATTCTGCCAACTTTCAATTTTATTGCATATTCATCCTAAACTTTTCAAATAAAAATCAGTGTTAAGATAAGAATTCTAATGAATGTTCGGAATTCGTGCTAAGGGGTTTTCTTCCGGCTTCGTAAATCCAACAAACTTTTTCTCGTTGCGATGCAACCTTGCAAATTAAACTAAAGCAACGCGACGCATACTACATAATATGCAATCAATGTTGGCGTACTGAGATTGATAATAAATTTCAACGGAAGGAAACTTGCTTTATCGTGTTGTTTCGTTAAATTATTAAGTATTATTCATTTGTTTCCTGTTTTCTTTCTTTTTCTGTAAATTGTCAGAAATGAAAATTTTCAATAGTAACGAAAAACATATTTCTATTAATTTGATAATTTACAGCATGTATTATTTGACCCCTATAACTCTCAACACATATTTATTTATTTATAAGCATTTTATTATAATCATAAATTTCCACTTTATTTATAAACAAGTTTATAATACAATTTTATATGTGCTTATTTCCATACTATACTTCCATTCTTTACAATATGTATTTCTTTCGATAATTCTATCTTACGATAGTCGCAAACAAATTATCTTAACATTTATGTCTATTATAACGTTTATAATTTTGTTTAGCATATTCCACATAGAATTTATTATACGTATACTATTCCACTAAAAAAATTTCAGCTTGTTATACTTTTGGTATCGTTTACCAATTGATCTACCCAATTAAACTATTGGGTCAAGTAATAAATTCGTGTACTCTTAAGTGATGTGCGCATTTCAATAAATGTTATAAAAATTGTTCAAAGAATATAAAAATATATGCATCTCAATGTTTTAGTAAAATATATATATGTATAAAGGAGTACGATAAATAAATTACTCCTTTAGATAGATGTTATATAAAAGTAATAACGCTCGACATACTCTTTTGAGAAAACATAAATCTGCTATTTCTTAACTTACTACGCAAGATTGCAAATTAAATTTACTTTACTCTTATAACCACACCTAGTTCGTACACCATGATATAACATCGTGATTTGTTCTGGATCCAATTTACCTTGTTAATTAAGAAACATGAAGTTACTTATCACCTGCATTTTTCATATTTTAGTCGTTATACAATTTATCAGTGACCTGCTATTGCTATAATATTGTGTAAATCAGATTATTTATATTCAAAGCATATTATGTTATATTTATATATTTTCAAGTATTAGAATCGATCTAATTAAACTAAAACCGCTAATCTGTAAACGTCAGAAATTTTAAGTGTCCTATTCTTGCAATTACTAAAAATATTCACGTATCTATTTTTGATCAAATTATTGTTCATTTTGATTGAGGTAGAAACGCGATTACGTCTCTTTATTTTCACTATGCCACTTTAATTATAACATATTACATTAATTTATAATATATTCTTTTACATTTTGGAAATCGACAATTCTAAAATTCAAATCAATTCACAATGATTAACTTTTGACAAGTTCGTCATTAGTAAATAACCCAATTAGTAGATTAAAATGTTGGACTTAACGAATAATTGTGTTTTGTAATAGTCAAAGCAAGCTAATAGACAAAGATATATAATGTGTAATACTAACTCACAAGTTATAAAACACTTAAAGTTAAAGTTACTTCATACAAAAGTGAATATGATAGAATAGAAACTAATTGATGGATGGCACATTGATTAACTGACACGCAGTGACCAACCGTCCTATTATACCACTTCTAAAAAATGTATATTAAATTCTATATTTTGCATGGGTTGTACCTCGACACCTTTGCTCGACGATATACCGACATATAATATGAAACATCATTTGCAATGAGTTGATATATCTAACATTAACAAAGCGGTAGATTCTGATCTCGCAACTTCTACATTCAGACTTCATGAAACAAAAGATTAAACTGTTATCAAACTAAAGGCTAATACAATTTCTTCAAAATATTTTCCTCGATGAATATCTATACTGCATAAAAATAACAGTGAAGCAATACTAATACGATTCCAAATTTTCTTTATCGTCAATTTTAAACAAAGAAAATCATTCGTAAAATATTAGTACTATTAATTCTAAATCATTGTAACTGTAATAGTTCCTGAACTCTAGAACGTATGCCCTCAATTGGTCATCTAACGAAGGGATGAGTAAATACCTCTCTGCCCGGTTAATCCTCGCAATTTAACGAGCTACTTTGAGTTATAGCCAATTCGTAGGTGACCACCCTCTGTACTATTCGGTACCACCATATGTAGCTCATACGCGAATCTCTCAAGTTTGGCCCTTTAATAACTCATCGGCATCGGCAATATTACGCTTCGCCAGGCGTCTCGACACACAGCAGATAAATTGCATCGTCTAGCAGACGCGCGCTCGTCTGTAAACCTTTAATCCTTGGGGGAACCAAGCGATATCGAGCAGCTTTATTATATTTCTCTTATCGCAATTTCACAGGTTCTCTGGTTAATTTAACAAAAAAGCTCTGATACAGTTAAAAGCGTTGTGCTTCACATTCAGCGATCATGTTTTATTTAACACGATTAACGCCAGTTAAGCATAAGCCGTAAATTATTATTTGCTTCGAATTTCGATCGCATTGTTTGTATTCACGGTTTCCGTTTGATTTCAAGCCATAATTTACAGCCATAATTACAGATACCATAATATACCATAATTACAGATATTTCACGTTTATTATACCTATAAAATAAATTAGATAATAATAGATTTTCTGAACTAGTCTCTAAACTAAACATTAACGTGTTATCGTTTTACCAAATTATTGGGTCTCCTCGTAAATAATGTTATGTTTTACATAAGTAACTTGCATACGTAAAATTTTAAGATGTAAGAATCTTATCGTATTTATTAACGAATCTATCGTTGACTATGTTTGGTGGCACGATATCTAGATACCATTTTAAAATTCGATATTATGTTAGGTTTTTAATCTCTATAACATCCTATTGTGATCAAAATAAGTTTAAGAATAGAGTGAATAACACTATCGTTTTCAATTATACTATTTTAAATATTTTTTCTAATGTTTTCGACATATATGACTGATCATTTTTCATGATAAAACAAAAATCTTTTGTGATTCGTTAGGTCATTTCTATCCAATATTATTTACAATCTTTCTCATCGTTGAGATTTAATTGATTATCGTTAATTGATCGTCGACCGTAGCTAATTTTATTTTAGAGATTCAAACTTCAAAATAAGAGACTACGTTACTTTCGGAATGACCTAACAATCTGATATAATAAATAACTTTATTTTCTAAATGGATTTCGTTATCGTATAAGAGCAAAAATATTTTTCCTTTAACAATTTTAGTATATTTAAATGCATTTAAATAAACTGTTTAAATGTTTTTTTATAAAACTGTTTTATAAATATTTCTTTACTTTTTAATTATGCAATGTGATGGCACTTGTGCATTCGTCACTAAAAGAATGTGCATAAGATGATCATGCTATTAGTTCTCACCGTTTTTCTTGTAAACGAGAAATACGAGGAAAAGATGAAAGAGGAAGAAGATAAATGATTTTGCATAAATCGAACCCTCTCGTCATTCTACATAGAAAAAAGTATTAGCGTAACATGGTGGAAAATTGATTGGTTTAGAAGATATCTTAATCTTAATTTTGTAGAATATCATATGAGAAACAAGGGAAAACATAACGCAGTTTTGTATTTATTTCTATATTTATGTTTTCTCTGTCTTACATATGATATTCTACAACATTAAAGTAAAAATATTTTTTAAACTAATCAGTGTTCAACTATGTTAGCTTATTATTTTTTTTTTTTTTTTTTTTTTTTCATAGAAAGCCGGAAGAGACTGATGCGCGTAAAAAAAGAAAGGTTTTCATTTAAAAAGATAATGCAACTGCATTTTTGAACTCGCGAAAAAAAAATTATCATAAATATATATTTCATCTTTTCCTCATACTTGTCGTTTATGAGAAAAACGCTAGGAGCTAATAGCGTGAACGCTCTGTATACTAAACACGATTCTTTACCCTTTCGTATATGTATATGTCGGAGATGAAATGACACAGGTCGCTTCCTTTGGAATTCTTCGGAAAATTCCTAGTACTATAGTCTTTACAAATCAACCCGAATACGATAGTTTGTAACTTGAGACAATGAGCTTGGGCTCGAGGCGACGTCTAGTCGCCGAACGTAGCCGCGGTCACGGGACGAACGTTTTCCCTAACAGAGGTATAGAATAATTGTATAGCTCTCTTACAAAGAAATATTCGTAGCGACACTGGACGGTAAATGCTTAGCCAGCCCGAGGACCCGCTAATAAACCTTAGGACTTAATTACCTGAGGACAATCGGACAGACCGTCTTTCCCTGGCAATCCATAAACCGATCAACCTACGACGGACAAGAGAAATCTGTTTCCCTCGCGTACGACGCTTCCCGTTAGGGCGGCTAATAACCTTTTTATAACCATCGATATAGTAATTAACAAATCAGCAACAACGTCCATCCCCCTCTTTCCGAGCGGAGGTTTTCCTCGACGAATCAAACGACCTCGTGCCCTTAGACGCACAACCATCATAGTTTTCCTCTGCAACGTCGACGTGACGGGAAGTCTTTCTCTTGAGTGGAATCGCGTCGACCAGTACCTGGCATCTGGAGAGAAACGACGGCTCCGAGTTAAAGAAGTCCTTCTTGTACTACTAGCAAGTACAGTACGCCCGATTTCGACTTTGAAGTATATCGTACCTGTTATCCCGTGGACCGCGGATTCGTTATCGAACCTAGAATCATCGTCGCTAGTGTTTAGTTACCGCGGTTACTTGTCGATTCCGTGATACTCGCACTTGCGTTAATTCACATAAGTCCAATTGTATAACGACGATGGCCAAGTCTAGAGAATATTCGTTACACGCCCCTAACTCCAATCCTAACGCGAAATCCGACGTATACATATATATAAAATATTTTAAGACTGGCTCAAACGACTTGAGATGAAAATTAGAATGATTACTATATGACGTATCAAAGAATTGTAAAGATTGCATTTGCCATCTTTTACAACATCTGTATCTAAATTTATAATGAAAATTCTTAAATGCATTTTGTGGATTTATATTAATTATGCACATGCTGAAAATTTCATCGAAATCGGTTAATGTTGCTACGAGCTACAAACAGTTAAAAATGGTAAAAGCCACAGTTTTTCCCAACTTTCGGCCTAAAATCTAAAGATTCTTACATCTTTCGATGCCTATCGCTTATATCTCTGCATCAACCGATTTCGATGAAATTTTCAGAATGTATAGCTATACGTAACTGACATAAATCTATTAAGCATATTTTTTTAAATTTTCATTACAGACTTGGATGAAAAAATCGTAGAAGACGATCTTTACTATGTTTTTCGTGATTCCAATCAATTGCAATTTTTTCAAAAATTTTTACACGTCATCTAGTAAACTAATTCTTCTAACTTCTCAAAAAAGCTTAAGCCATTCGGTCAATTAAAAAAAAAAAATTCTGTTTTAACGAGTGTTCAAATACTTTCATATTCAAAGGCATAATTAATTAGTTAGTATTATAAAAAAAGTAACCAGTTATAATCTTCTTTATGAGTAAACAAAATCTCATTAAATTCATTTCATTAAATAATCATTTAATAAAATAAAAATACTCTTCCGCATTGAAACGTTAATTTGCTTTATCTAATTAAACTATGCTAAACTACTATTGTGTAAATTTCACAATAAATGTTAACGTCGTAATTTCAGAATTTCCTTTGATGAAAACAATACAATAGATTACAATTTGCAATGCAATTATATAAAACTGATTCTGGGTATTAAAGTTTGATTAATATAACATACTACTATTATACCTATGTATATGTAATATTACAGTAGCATTGACAGTTATAACTTAACTTATTGGCTAGACGCCATCACAATGTGCACTGTGGCGACTACAGTTTATACAGTTGAGATATAGTATACACTTTAATAAATAATATTACCCTCGCGTTCGAAACTCTAAATTAGCTTTGAACGCAATCCTTGCATCTTCCTGTTGCATACATTCGTTCGCATATGTATATATGTACATACGTGCAGACGTATCTGAGATTATAATCAATACGCAAGGCTCTGTCACGGATGTGATACGAATTTTGAAACTGAATTCCATTAGGAAAGTTTGGATCTTCCATCTTCGAGCGAAAATGGGCGAACACATAGCTACATTAATTTTAACAGAAAAATCAATTACTTTGCGGTGTATCGCACAGATTCGTAAGTATTAATTTGAAAGATATTGTTGCAAACAAATATCTATTTTTTATAAAGAAATAGATAATAATAGATAATTAATTTTAAGCGTGAATTTCTGTATATAGACCCTATAATCAAAATAATTGAAATCACAATAATTGGACACATAAACATAACTAATATTGTTAATAATATAGTTATAGCTTATCCATAAAAGGACAAAATAGGATATTGTACGTAATCCTGGCTTGACCAAATATATATTTTAAATTAGAATGTATAGAATATAAGTAAAGCTTCTTTTAACAAAATTTAACACGGAATTATTATTCCTTTGAAGACCAATCCCACAGAAAATTGCATTATATCTGAAAATAATTATTAAGGTAGCATTTCTTTAAAAGAAATAAAATGCAATTAGAACGACTTATCTAACCCATAGAAATTAGTAATGAGCGTATATCTCAGTATCGTCCTTGGAAAATTAATCATATAATCATATAATCATATTATTATTGGAGTTATAAAATATAAAAAATTGTTTTAAAAATTGTTTTAAAAAAAGTTATGCAAATTTCCATAAAAAATTGAAGAACAGCCCTCCTCTTCCAAAAGGAGGAAGTAACATTTCCTTTACAATTACAATTGAAAATTTTCACATCTCTTAGCTATATGAGGTAACAGTTCGATTCATCAAATACATATTATAAAAAACTATAAATCAAATTTATATAAATATTCGCAGAATATTCGCAAAACTTCCCTTCAAAAGAGAAAACAGATATTCTATTTGCAAAGTTATTAATTGATCGGAAAATTCTATATCTTGCAACTATATCAACGGTTTAATTCGTCAAATTTTTAAAAAATGTAGCATACAATACTCGACATTAGAGAGTATAAAGTTACGAGTATTTCACTCATTGGCATTGCTTCTTATTAGCAATCGTCTTTCGTTCGAAATATAAATTACTTTTGCGCAGAAAAAATGACCATGAAAATAACATGCAGTAACTCCAGCAAAGAAGCCTTTTCTTTTTATTTCAATTAGTTTTGATATGGATACAGATTGGGATGCGTAAAATGCGCGTCACAGTCGTGAGCATGAAGGATCGAGCTAGAGAGCCGTCAAATGCACCTGGTATATTTTTCACGCGTTCCAGCCCAGCGACGGAAATTAACGATGCAAATTTTTCGAAAAGGAAATTCGGCGGTAACTCGCGCTACGAGGCTATATAAAAACGCAATAAAAATAGGCGACCAATTTTACGTTGGCTAACGTTGTTAAAACCAACAAAACAGACTAAAAAACGGGGAAATGGAACCATAATAAAAAAAACTTGTTTGTAAAGCGAAATTTGATTAACGAATGTAATTTTCATCGAGAGATTTCATTTAATTGCTTTTTCCTTGATGGAAGCATAAGCAAACCTAACAATAGTTTTCCTTCGATGCTAAATAATAAAACGACAATAAATGTCTTATACATTGTGACATTTTTCTATTAGGATTTTAATATATTTTCTTCTAGAAATTGATTGTACTAAGCTACAGATAAATACAGATCAAATTTGAAAATTGTATGTCAATTTTAGAAATTAAAATATATATATATTCCGATAAGTTTTTTGGAGTGAGACACGTGTCCTAAAAAGGTTAAATAGATTAATAAAGAATAGAAACGAAAACTATAGCACTATAAAATGGAAAGGATCCGCTTTTTACCAGTAATTTTGCGGAATATAGTAGTAATTATCCTCATAATTTAAGTAATTATTGGCTAGAAACGAAACAAAATTTCCCTCAAATTTTAATATAAATACCTAAAAGCATAGGTTAAGCAGGATTAAATCGTTTTCAGATATCTGAAGAATCTTCCTTGTGCGTGTAATTAACTCACATTCCAATTATTTAGCTTGTGGAATTTCAGCTACGCGTTTCTCATTCATCTTCCTAATTTTGAAATTTTTACAGAATCTCATTGCGTTACAATATTCAAATAAAAGGATTTCTTTACCATCTAATGTTTCCCCAAATCTTTTTTATAAGAAATCTCATTTACAGTCTATACATATATTTTAAAATAATTTGAAAAAAGTTTAACCATTTAGGCACGCATACGATATTCATTAAAATAAATACAAAACATTAACATAATTTTAAGAATTAATGTTAGAGAAAGCGCGTTTTCATTTTAAATCAAACCCTATTGTAATTTCTTTATTAAGTGTTGAGATTGACTGATAGAGGAACGAGCGGATGAATTTGTAACACAAAAATATATTGAAACAAGTAAAGGTATATGTATAAGTACAGTACTCGCTCTTACAATGTTACAATACAATAGGAAGAAGAAGCACGATAGGGAGCACGTTCGTATATTTATAGCAAAGGACATTATCAAAAAGTGAACCTTGTAGCTCTAGCTGAAGGCTACAAGAAACAGCAATAGAAATCTACTTATAGTTGTTTTGTGTCTAAACCTTGTAATCTAAAACAAAATTTATATTCAAGGGCACAATAATATGGATCTCTCTTTATTTCAAATTTTCTTTTCGTTTCCTTAAATTCTATTCTCCTCGTAACAGCAGTCTCCAAGTCACGGATATTCAAAAGAAAAGGTGTAGAGTTTTTCTTGAAGTAATTACTTCAATATTAAACATATTCCTTATATTTATATTTAATTTTAATGAAAATATTATATTTTTATGAAAAGAAATACAAACATTTTGAACAAATTTTAATTTATTCTGAAATGTTTTACAGGCATTTTATATTCTATATTAACAAAATTCACACACAATAAAACGTCTATATTTTCATTCAGAACTAAATTACGAACGTGTTAATAAAACATCATTCTATCTATTTCAATGAATATCATACTTGAAACAATAGATTTAATTATGATGTAATCAATTTATTAAGTAAATTTTATTAATTCTATACACCGATAAAATAGTCAAAATTAATTTGATTATCGATCTTTTAAATAATGAATATAATTGTGATTGTATTAATTTTATTAAATAATGTATGCCCAAATTATTTAAGCTTATTTATCTTCTATTTCTTTATTTCAGAATATTCAATAAAGACAAATGTTCATAGTTCTGTCCAATATTGTTTTCCCTAAATTTTGTAAACTCTAATTGTAATTACGATGTAAATTCAGTTACGATGTAACTTTCTTTTAAAAAACGCAACGATCGTAGCTAAAGTAAAATATGCAAGTTACTAGCTTAATACTGGTTCAATTTCGCTTTAGACGATCCCTTGAAAGTTTATGTTAGGAGAATCCCTTAATCGATAATCTAATGCGATTTGCCAACATCAGCTATAATATATCGTACTTCGCATGTGTACATTATCCAGCAGGGATACTAGATTCCACATAGTAATCTCGAAGCAAAATGTTTGCCCTGACATGTATTGTCTACCCCTATTATAAAGCTGCATATCTATTAGATCAATTTCTTCCAACCTAGTTGATGCTTTAACTCCTATGAAACTAGTAGCATATTGTATCTCAAGGAAACTTTTAGGGAAAAGACCGATTTTTATCATTTTTCTAGCATCACTGAGACCTATTGGAACATAGGGATCCTATTATAAATGAGGAGTACATCGAAAGATATTCGCTACATTTTCTGTCAATTTTATCTTACAAAATTTGTCTTTATAGGTACTTTTGGGGCTAAACATGTATTTTTCATCCCTTCCAAAATTTTCAAAATACCTTTCGAAATATTACAGTATTGAAGATATTAAAATATTACTTGTTTTAATGAAATTATAAGTAGCTCTTTTGGCTTTAAAAGATCTTTTCAAACTCGGGTATGTAGGTATTATAGTCGGCATCATTATATTATTACATCTTTTGTTTAAAAAGTATATCTCGAAAAAGAAAAAGAAAAACCACTGCTTTTCAAACAAAACAGCGAAACGTACCATCTTCTGAAATGTTTCGCGGTACTCTGTCTACAAAAGGTTTTACTCTTGTGACTTTCACCTACTAGAAAATATAGAACATGATCGTCCACTTTCAAGACTCTTGTAGTATTTCTTGCGCATAGATTTTTATCATCCCCTTTACATAGGAAATTCTATACAATGAAATATGAATGGGAAAATAATAATTAATGATATAATTAATATAAATAAATAATATCGGAAAATATGAATATCAACGGAAACGTTTCAACCTCTGCAAAATTTTACAAACTTAATTAAGAGCGACTATTCGTTTAATATACAAGAAGTGCTATTTTTAATTTAATAGTATACTTTCAAATCGTTAAAGTTGGTGTAAAATATGGTAAATGACATTTTATGTGATATCGTGAAGATTTAATTAATAAATTAGTAATTAATTAATATGAAGAAATTAATAGATAGTATAATAAATAAGAAATAACTGTATAAGGCTACTTGCATAACAATGTTGGTTATGATTAATTTATTTGTATATTTGATTGTCGATTACTAAAAGTAATTAAATTCAGTTTGTATTAGCATAATAATCGAGTGATTATAAGTTGGCGTATTCATGCAGTTGCGATACAAGGAAAACAGATTGAGTTGAAAATTCAAAGAATGGTGACAACTAAATTTATATAAATTTGCATTATAAAATAATTTACAATATTCTATATTAATTTAAATGAAACGTTTTCTTTTCATTGGAAATATTCCTACACATACATACCTACATTTCCAAACAAAATTCTCCGTAATTCAGTAAAGAAAGTGTTCTCTCTTGAATTCTTTTGTAAAATATAACTGTCGATTCTAAAGTTATATCATAAATCATAAATTTTAAAAATAGTCGTAATAAAGAAAAAGGAATAAAATACACATGAAGGGCCGTTTTCAGTGGAACAAAAGTATCGACACACTTGGAAAATTTGTTATTACGTGTATTATACTTAATATTTCCAATGTTGTCAAATCTGATATGTTGTAGGATGTTCTTCCATTCAAATTGATCGTCATTTTTTAAAGTAACTGAGAATATGTCGCAGAAAAAGAACGAAACGTGAATAATGGGAAATAAAATAAAAAAAAGAATAATTGTTGAAAGAAAGATTGTATTAAACTTGTATGAGCAAGGAAAATTTTATTCGGAAATAGAGAAATTTATTAGCAGAAGTTGTTTTACCGTAAGAAGTGTGATTAAACGCTTTCTTTCTAAAATAGATCTAACAAATGTCACACGTTGTGGACGTCCTTAGAAGCTTAAAAACCGTGAAAAAAAGGAAGATAGTCAATATATTTAAAAAAGAATCTAAAACTACATCCTTGCAAATAGCTGGAATAGTAAACAACGAATATAACACGAAAATACGCTTCATAACATTTCGAAGAACGCTGAAAACTGCTAGATATGAAAAAGGAAATTTAATATTTTTCAATGTGATGGACGAGTTTTAGTTTAGCGAAAACCGAATACTGAATTAGACGAAGAAACCATCAAGAACAGAGATTTTGGGATAACGATATGCCAGCGTATGAGCTCTTCTGGCGTAGGAGAGCTTATTTTTATTGAAAATACCATGACCAAATATAATTATTTAAATATTTTAAAGCAAAAGTGGGGAAAAATGAAATTTAGGACAAGATCATTGTTTTCAACAGGGTAGTTATCCCAAACACCCAGTCCATATTGTTAGACAATGGATCAGTACATTTAGTACACCGCATATGTTAATTAACAACTCTCCACAATCCCCAGACCCAAATCTTACCGAACGTTTTTGATTTGAATTAGGAAGACAGTTTAAAGCACATCATATTACTTCTAAGCAAGATTTGAAGAAAGTATTCCTTGAAGAATGGTAGAAAGTAGGTCCAGAGACCAAAAAAAAATTAGTATATCCAATATCTAATTGTCTAAAAGCTGTTATAAAAAAATGGTTGTATATTAAATATTAAATCAGACGTTATAAAAAATTTATACTGCATTATAAGCGTTATATTAGGTTGTCCGGAAAGTGTCTTTCTTTCACAGACACGTCTTTTACAACGATGCATTATACAAACGTGAAACCTAATCGAACGTTGTGATTTTTATCTTGATAAAACAAAATGGATCATACGTAATTCGGTAAAATAAGAAAAATGTTGTGCATCCATTATTTCCTTATAAAACGAAAGAAACTTCTCGGACGACCTAATATTATCAATCTTATAAAATCAATCATTCTAATAAATTACAAATAGGTGTTAATAAGTATATTAAGTTAGATATACAATTATTAATATTACATTCGTCAATACTACATTTCTATAAAGAATCAAATTAAACAATTTAATATTTATAGTACTTTGACGTTAAACAATCCGTCAAATATGATTTTCTTATTCTTCTTCTTATTTCTTTCAATAAAATATATATGTACAGATTATTTTAATTAAAACAAAGAAAAAATCAAGGAAAACAACCGTAACTTGAGGGACTCGTTAGAATACGTCAGTCTACACTCTACGCTCTACACCATCTACCTTACCTGACATCTTCCTGAATTGCTGTGCAGACATCTCCCTTTGGCGATCTCTTGTCCGATACAAATGAATGTGCTCCATAAACATGGCGTGGAGTGAAAGACACTGATTGCCATGTTAACTTCCAGAAGCATTTTTTACTTTTATGCTTCTATGAAACTGAAATGAAATGAAATGTATTATTTATGCACCTCATGCTGGTAATTATTTAATTATAAAGCAGATAGTGACCCCTTTACGTTTAATTAGTTACGTATGACTTACAACACCTGAAATTATCAGATTACGCGTATATTTTGCACGAAAGGAAATATTAATATTGATAATCAAGCTGTTAAGGCCTAAGCAGTGAGATAATGTACGAAGACAAAATTATCGACAATGTGGATAAAATTATACCAGCAATTCGATAAAGCAACGAATAGATACTTCATGAAACTAAGCGAATCAAAAACACCAAAATACTTTTAATAATTTGTTAAAAATGGCTTATCATATTTCAGTTTTACCGAATTTCGTAGAATCATAAAGTTTTGCTGCAAAAATAAAGAACGACTCAAAGAATACAGAGTAAATCCTTGAAGCGTCCTTTCACAGCTACAATGTACAAAACCAAAATTTATTAATATAGATTGACTGGAAGACGATTGCAAATGAAAAATTGCATTAACGCGGCATTCACTCGCGATGACTTAATTGCATCTAGAAAAATATAAATTATAGAACGAAATTAAAAGTTAAAAGCATCAAAATAAGATAATGTAGGTTTATATCAAAAGAAAACTTTTTAAATTATCTCTACTTTCACGGTTAACTTATTATCGATTGTAAAACACTAAACGTAACATAATGCTGGGTACGATAAATATGCTTAAAATTTCTCTTATTTCGAAAGTTTCTCAGTTTGAAACTACGTAGACTAGAGCCAAAAGTTGGAAGAAACCTATAAAATTGGAATAATACCCATTCCAAGGGACTCCAAGTTTCATGGTAACTGATATCGCGTGACAGGCATGTGTTGAATGCGTATCGATATGCTAACGTTTCGCTCTGCTAACTTTCTATTCCTATCGACATTTTCCAAATTTTTACACAATCAATTCTATAATGGTATCGTCTTATTGAAATGATAAACCTTCGCATAATAATCGAATTTGTATAGTACATATAATGTAATTCCATTTATATTTGTTAAATATTTTAAAAAAACGTTAACCAGGACAATATAAAATATTTTAGCATATGAGATTTCTATTTGCTTCAGATTCTTTATCTGTGTAGATTGTATCAAGCAACATAGTTTGTATGTAAGTATAGTTTACATAACATTAAGTACTGATTTATGCTTTTTCGTTTCATATATCTTCTTGAAATTCTACAAAAGATTCTACAAAATGCTCCTTGCAACGGTATAAATACGCACGAAAGTTGAGTCGTTTTCCCTTGTGAGATTAAACTTAATTGCATGATGATGAAATTAAACTGCGGATTTTTATATTCTTTTGGAAAACTTGAACGTGCAAATATGTACAATAAGCAAATGTATAATATGTTCAAAGTATAGTACTTGTTATAGCATTTACTAGATAAAATAATTCTCCGTCTGAATATATCCATAAAACTATGAATTTGCTATGATAACTACGAATGTAGTCTATTAATAATATTTTAAAACAGGGTCTTGTTAATGAATAAACTCTTCATCGATAGTTTCTAAAGGGTCAAATAATACTGAATTATATGAATTTACTGATTTGAAAGATCGTTCTTTCATTTTGTAAATGTCCTTTAAAACATCTTCTTAATAAAGATCGAACGGCTGCTAAATATTTGGAAGGAAAAGTACCATGAGTTAGGAAATAAGTACTAATTATTTTCAACATATTTAAATGGAAGAATCGAACGTATACAAATCAACTCTTTCTTAACATACCTAATTTTGAAAATGTAAACTTAAAAAAAGGTAAGCAGATATACATCCATTATTATGATCTCCATAATTTTGAACTTTTAAAAAATTTCGTTTTTATTCGTTTCAAAGTAGAATTGCTTTTCTTTGATAATAGTCAATTAACATCGATTCTCGAGTAAATTTACATACAATTTGCACGAACACGTCTATCAGTATTCGAGGCCAGTATACATATATACCGCAAAATAGCGGATATGTCAATGGGCTGAAAATGATATGCAAATACAAAGAACACGATCAATCACATACTCTGTGAAGTATTCCACGGTTCTGTGCTGAGCTCATCATCGGTCCCATGAAATCCAATATCGCGTGATAAAAAACTAACCAGAGGTTTAACATACGATACCACAGGTTTCCCACCTTTCGTCTGAAATGTAAACCAATCCGGATGGCGTTACTTTGAATAAAGAAACTGAATTTTTGACGGACATTTCGACGAGGGTACATCTTTACAAGCCTGATCGTGTTGAATTTGAATCTGCCACACTATCGTTGCTACAAATAAAATGTGTTTCGGTCAGCCTTTAAAATTTGCATAAATTGATTCATGTCGACACAGAAAGTTAGAAAGTTCTATTTAGAGCGAATCTATTCAAGGAAACGTGGTTCAAAAGTCTTTCAAAAAGAAATAAAAACGATACGCTTTTAACGGTCTATGTTATTTATTGGATGATTGCGATATTTCGTAAAATTGCGTAAAGTAATCGTACACTGCATACGTAGACTACAAGTTGAAAATATTTTGCAACTTTAACAATTTTGTAGAAGTATGATTTAGTAGATACGTAATAATATTAATTTTATAAAATTCGAGTTTATACGTAGAATAATAATACGTATCATATCGTATATGATAGATTTTAAAAAATCTCATTGGCTAGTATCCGTGACATTCTTCACAAATATTTGTAGATTATAAAAGAAGAAATTAAACTTAAGTTACTTTTTATCTAAAATTTAATTTAAAATTTGCTGAAAATTATTTTATACGCGATTAATAGACGGCCGGTTCGATTGGATTTAAGATCATCTTCAGCTTATTTATTTTTCCACGCTTTATATGTAATTAAGTATATGGAAATTTCTGCAAATTTGCACAAAATTCTGCACTTTTTTATATATAGGTAGAATTAATGAATATTTTTTAAAGCATATTTTTTAAACCTTTTAAGAAACAGTTTTCGTATAATTATTGTAACATTAATTGTAATATAGGTGCAAATAAATAAAAAAATACGTCGTACAAAATTAAAGATATTATCAAAGGCAAAACGACAAGATTGATAAATATCGCTGCGAATGTATTGTGAATATTAATTATACGTATTCAATAATAAAAATAAATGTAATTATATGCATACGTAAGTATTATAAATCATTCAATAATATTAAAATGTTCGATATAAAAGTAGAAACGCAGTGCGATTATGTTTGCTATTATTATTGCAGTATTATAAAATTTGCATCACATTTCCAGAGAAATAATTTTAGAATAACAATTGATAATTGTATATTATTAGATTCTGGAAGAAACAGTGATTTATAATAATTGTAAACGATGTTTTGATGAAACATATATACCTCTGCTTCGTTTTCAACAATATTTGTATATCATAATGTGGGATGTTGAAACAAGTACATGGACCATTAAAGATAAAAGTCAATAAAATTCATCAAGTTTGGCCTGTAAATAAATACAAAGTAAATAAAATACAAAGCAATTGTTTCATCGATACAAATTTTAACAAGTTGTTGCAGGTATACAAATGTGATGTTGCATTTTATTTTAGCTTTATCGAAGTTGGTCGAGAACTTCTGCTATTTAAGAACAGCGCAACAAGTATGGAGTACATATTTTAAAGGTAGCAGTTATAAGAATGTGAGTTATTTATTCATTCTAATAAAACCGCATACGTATATGTTTCTCGGAAATTTTCTGTACCTTTATTTGCACCCAAATATACAAATTTGGAAATTAATAGTATGTCAAGCTAAAGCAAATTACGCAACATTATTAAATTCCATATCATATAGGTAAATACATTCTATTATTAATTTACACAATACTATGATATTTCTGATGAAAATGTCTGCTATATGTATTGTGTACGAACTATGTTTATTGTCCTTTAACGTTTGTAACTAATTAAAGTAATCACGTTATTAAATAAATATTCTATATCTAAAGTAATTAAATTACTAAATAAATATATGTTTTATAAATGAATGTATGTTTAAAGTAAAAATGTAATACGTAGCACGACATTAATTTTGCACATGCAATATATGTAATACTTTTGCTCCTTTATATTCGTACATATTCTTCCATGCATTTCCGTTCAATTATACCAAAGAATGCTAATCCCGTGTAACAAAATATTCTTACCATTATATTATAAGTGTTAAAACTAAATTTATCTAGCAAACTTATTATCGAACGTTGTTAATTATACTTAAATGTATAACGTAACGTACACTCATAAATAAAAGATGCTTACTTACAAAAGACTGATAAAATACATACATAACGCCGATAATAATAGGATACACTAAACATTTCTGACAATTTAAATTTTCCTGGCAATTCAAAATAATTCCTCGATCGATAAAATGTAACAAAATAAAATGGAGAAAAATCGTAAAATCCTTTGCCCAGCAAGATATCCCTTTTGGTCTACTAGAGCGTAGAGAGCATATCGTGATAATAAAATGCTCTTCATCGTTAAAATTGAACGACTTTATTGCGATGAAACGACGCCAAAAATTTACGATTCGAGAGGGAGCATCGTAAAGTGATCGTAGCGCATGATTATTAAAACATGGCATCGACTTTCGTAATAGACACTGATCAATACCTTACAATTAGGGTTGTCAGCATGTCTGCCTTAATCTCCACAACCTCCGTGCAGCTAATAACCCGATATCGAGTCGCTACAGCCCGATTTCCTTCCTGCTTCCAAACACGGAGTCCGTGTTTCAAGTTTCGTGCAACAGCGAGGAATCGTGTGCCCCCTTTCTTTTGGTTCAATTTTCTTCTTTCTTTTCTTTCCTCTTTGTTACTCGAACGTGAAACCAATTCATTAAAGCGGAAGAATTCTGATCGCGTGAAATCGAGGTTAAATTTAAGAAAGGAGAATAATAATGATTGATCAAAAGGCTATGGAACAGCAGGTTGTTGATCTGTCTTCGCGGAATTTCATCAGATAGATTTACATCGCAACGAGCACGCTAATTGCTTCCCTTGATTGCCTTCCTCAAACGTGGCCATTTAAGCCGTACGGAATTAAATCTGTTTGCACTGGGATTTGGCCAGTTTCGACGAAGATGAACGCATCACTTGTAAATGGTCCTTTGCTGCGATCGACGTTTACGTACGTTGAAATTCCTAGTGAGCTTTTATGGACGTTCCTCCGAAGAAGATATAGCAGATAAAGAGAAATAAAGAATACAGGAAACGAAGGACAATGGCCTTTCTGTCACACGGTCTACTGTGTACAGATAAAAAGAAAAAGGCAGGAAATGAAAGAGCACACTTTTGTCCTTTGTATCGCTAATTTCTATGTATTTATTATTTAATTCTGTTCTTTCGTGCATTTGTTACTTTTATCAGGTTATTATCTTATAATTATAATAAATGGAGATCATATAGGAAAAATGTAACAAATTTATTTTCGTTCTTTTGCTAATTTCGTGTTAGTTCGTAAGGAAATATTTGAATGTGCAATATATTATATTATATACATAATTATGCAAAAATATTATATACGGATTATACTATACTATACAGGGTATTTGGCTACAAGTGTACAAAAATTTAAGGAATGATTCTTGAAGCTAAAATAAGACAAAAATCAAGGATAAGAAATTGCGTTCTCGACTTTGTTTTTTAGTTATTGACAATTAAATATTAGCTCTGTGCACCTTCTGGACACCCGTGGATGGGACGATCGCGGTACATGTATGAAATTTGTACGAACATTGCTTATATATACTATTATTTATTAATTATTTATGGAGGCAAAGGATCAGAGGAAACAGTAATCCTCTTTACTCGAAAATTTCATGTGGCAGTTTTTGATACGTTGTTATGGATCTTAATAAGTAAGCAGGTTTATTAAACATTAGTTTAATCTACGAGTTTTCTTACGAAACGTCGCGCAGGATAGTTACGTCTTCAAAGATCATAGTTATAGACGCACCTTGGTATGTTACCAACGAAACGATACATCGCGATCTTAAGATACCCACAGTCAAAGAAGAAATCTCAAAGTTCAGAAACAGATGTCATATAAGAGTTAACAATCACCGAAACCCGTTAGTTACCCAACTTGAAGCATCAGATTCAACTAGAATCTAACTCACTATAAACTTTTATAATCCAAGCTACAGAACCACGTCAAAAAAATTTACTGAAAATTCTGTAAAAGAATTGCTTGTAAATAATCGAATAAATAAAATAAAAAATATCACAGTCTTCTTCTCTACGACTTGTACGAGGTAAGCTGTTGCCAATGTATCGTTCGATTTCGGGATCCTGTGCATGCCGCTGCTTAGGCCGACTTACTTTCGTTCGTGTAAAAAGGTTTGCTCGTGCACAGGGATATTTCGGCTAATTTTTAATTGTCAATAAGTAAAAAGACGAAGCCGAAAACGCAATTTTTTTATTCTGGATTTTTATCTTATTTTAGTTTTAAGAATCACCCCTTAAATTTTTTACACTTGTAGCCGAACGCTTTGTATATACGAATATACAATATATATAATATATATAATATATAATACAGTTGCAAAGAACAATCGATACTATATTGTATGAAAAAATGTCTTAAAAATTGTTAATAAAAAATAAACGAAGTTTTGTCGAAAGCAACATTTCCGGCATAACCATAGTAATGCGATTAATTTTTTTTTTTTAATGCTCAATGCAAACGTTGGAATTTGTAAAAACAAAATCAAATAAATAAAGAGCTTTAGTAATATAAAATAACCAAGCAACTATTGCAATTTTAAATTAATCTCCCAAGTATAAAATGGGAGAATTATATACACATATATTTTGTTTATATTAATATTTTATATAATGTTATTATATTTTTGGTATAACAATATAAATATTATCTATTTACATTATATAGAAATTAAAGGAATAGTAGAATTATTGTATTACAGCTTTAATGTTATCATTCATATTATAACACAATATTAATCTCTACAAATGAAAATAAATTAATGTCTAATATTTAATATAAATAAACATCACTAGTCTACGTGCGTATGGGATGAACCATATCTAATTGATCTTTATTCTATGCTATACTTTCTCGTTTTACTGGTACATTAGCTACCTCCAATGTTTGCATCTTATTTGTAACCAATGATCATCATCACGTATCATTGACATTGCTATTGTAATTGAGATAAGAATTTATTTGCGGATAACTTATTTGATATAAAATAAAGTTGTTTTTCATAAGATATTCTTAAAATAAAAATACTACATTAATTTATAAATTGATTTAAAAAAATTGGTCTAATAAATTGATTTATTTCTGTTTCAATGAATAGGCCAATAAAATGTACATACGTTTAACGTACATTTTACGTACATTTAATGGCCGTTTTCCGATACACTCTTTAGCAAAAAAAAGTTCACATATACGTGACAAGGGAGAAAATCAAATTTCCATATGGCCATAATTCCGTTAGCCCGTAAAAAAAAAAAAATAAAATACTTACCTTGTAATCTATTTGGAACATCTGTGCATCGCAGTACGGCGCTGTAGGATATTTATCTATATATAGCTGTGATTTTATTGGCCGCCATCCTTTTGTGTTTATCACCTTTCTCTTTAATTAAAAAGTATGGGCTAGTGTTTCAAACGATTTCAGTTTTACCGCTCCGCACATTCATTCATGTTGCTTTTTCGTGCTGTTCCGTGGCCACGTATAAAGATACTTTACGTTTTTAAAAACAAAATTTTGCGTGCCTGGACAGTAGGGTATGCTGGTTTTTAGTATTTTGTTAATGATCGTATTTTTTTAGTTTTAGAATGAACGCGACGACGACCTACATAGGTGCAACGAGCACCCTGGCTGGAATTATTGGCATCGAGTCGGAAATAAGAATGGATAAAGCGGAAAACACCTTAGACAGTGACCTTGATATTTCTCCAGTCACTCTATCCTCCGCATGGTCCAGAGTGGCGAGACTCCTTTTGTTAGCATCAATGGCTGTCGGCGGCAGTGTCGGTAACGTTTTCATGATCTCTGCGGTGGTGGTAGAAGATCAACTTAAGAAACGAGGTATTGTCACCATCTGTTTCTAATGTTTCGTAATTTTAAGATCAACTCATCTAAAGACTACCATCTTTCTTTTGTTATGACTAAATTAATCGATTTTTAGAACCAATCTAACGAATAAAATGCTAATGTATTAAATATATAAATTTGAAAAGGAAAAGAAGCTTCTCGTTCCAATAGAATTGAAATATTATAAATTATAATAAAACACACACATCGGAACACATAGAACAACGCATACAGTGTTATCTTACAATTATACCAATACGTGGACTATATATTATAACTGTTTAATTAAATTCTAATAATCGGTAATTATATGCGAGAATAAAATAATAATTAACAACTGTATATAACGATTCTTACATTTTAATACTACGAAACTAAGACTATTTCTATCTCTGTGGTATAAAAATTGTATTGTTTGCGATATATTGGTTAAATAACTTTCTTCATCGCTTGATATTATAATTTGAGGAACACCATAAACATGTTGCTTATGTTAGCTCCAATGGATAACGTATCACAAATAATATGACCAAATATAATTAATAATTGCGTTGTTTAATAATAACAATGTGTGTGATATGTATTTGAGATTGTCAGAATATAAAAAATAATAATTCGTAAATATTGGAGTGCTTACTAAATTACTAATATTAGAATATATTAATTGTTTCAATATTTGAAGAATTTATTTTATGAGAAATTATTAAATAATGTAAAGAGTGCAAAAATACGTATATAATCGGAATATTTTTATAGAATGGCAAAAGCTCTTGAATGAATTCTCTGAATTTATAATTTAATGATAAACGTTGTAAATTTGGAATTTTAAAATTTATGGAAGATCCATCTCTGATAAACAGAAGTTATGCGGCAACTTAACATTTCCCTCTGATCGTGTAGTTGATTAATAGAAACAAGCATCGTGTCGCACAGAGAAGATGAAAGAAGACTATAGAGAAGACCATGACACAATTCGGACAGTTTCCTTATCCAAATTACAACTTTTCACGAGAGTTTCAATAATTTCTTTCCTTTATAACTACTAGTCTATGTTTAACTTCTGTTCTTACCTTTTTCCTCGTCCTTTCGCAAACTCTTAACGAGAAACACTTTCTCGAAAGATTTTCACCGGTACTTCGTTACCCGTGTATACTGATACGAACGTAAATAATTCGAAGTTTCCTGCAGCCAAAGCGATTCAGCAGGAAAATTTTGTTCCCTTTCTGCTGCACTTTTATCGTGGCAATAAACTTCTTCTCTCCAGCCCGTTTCATTAATGGCCAATACCCATTGGGAACCGTAATTATCGGGCTGTTCCTAACTAAAAAAAATCTTCCGATCGTCTATAACAATTTCGTGACTCCGCTGTGATAATAGCAATTACAAGGTGCTTCACGCAACTAAGTGTGAATATGCGTTATGCATAATATCTCCAAAGTGGTTAAAGATGGAACAAAAGTTTAGAACAAAAAATTAACGTTATGTATTATTACGTTTCTGCTTTAGTTTTATGTATTTTTTATTATTGATTTGGTTGCAAAATGTAACTGTACTTCTTTTTATTAATGAAACTGTATTTAGAACCTTTCTTGTATAAATTTATTTTCTAAGTCATTCTATACGATGTAACAGTATTAAATTAAGTGATTTAACACTAAATAATTTATGAGATATTTATTGTTAAAAGAAAAATTTAAGTAATCAAAAAATCATGCACAAAATATTGTAGTTATATTAAAAAAAAAAAAAAAATACTACGAAGTTGTTCTTTGTAATTTTATTAATACATACAAATATATAAAAATAATATCGTACGAAGTATTAATAAAGTATAATTTTCGTTCGCGATGAAATATAATTTCGCTCTAAAGAAAAGTGCAATTGCATCTTGTAATCGTATTAACGCTTTCATTACGGATTCGATTTTCATTACCCACAGTGCTATATATTCACAAATAATTTTCATACAATATCTACTTCTATATTATAAAGCTTTGCATATGTATTTTATACGAACTGTTACGAAATATTTTTTTACAATTTCGCGTTATTCGTGCCTTACATTCGAATCAGTATCATGCACATAACGAAAAATGTGATATGTGAACCCTAACAAAAAATAAATGTGTTAATGTGCACAAATTCATTAAAGTAATGAAGGACATATAATACTATTTTTTTACCAGCACTAATTTTCATTTTGTTAATTATTTCCGTATTTAATTGTTTAAAAGATATAGCTGTATCTTGCTGCGTGAAACACCCTCTATATCGTGATGCGTAGTAACGAGAAAAAAATTTCTAAACTTGATTTTCTCAGAAACGAATGAAAAAATTGTATTCTATATTTTCGATTTATTTTTTCACGTAAAATCACGCTTTATCGGGTTGTACTACCACTTACAGGACACTATATATAAACGAAACGATAAAAAAGAACTAATTATTTACTAGTAGTAATATATTTTATCGTTTGCATATTTCTAGTTACAAAACTTATACTTGTTATCTACTTAAGTTGCTTAACTTACTTAGCTTATTTATTAAAGTTACGTAATTTTAAACGTCACACTAATATATAGAATATATAGTGTTTCATATAGAAGTAATTCTATATAATGAGTATATATAAATTTAACGAAAAATGATCTCTTTTTACATATTTTGTATCCAGGATCTCTTCTTATTATTATTTCTGTTGTCGATAGACTTGTATAGATAGATAGATTTCTTTGGTAAAATTCTCCCCTTTGTTCCTGTTACTTCGTCGTCGTACTACTTTTTCTATCTCTTGTAAATACTCCTTTAATATTTCACTATCTGTCTCTCGCCTTATCTTCTCTTTAAATACTACTGCTCTTCTGCCTGCTTCTACTCTAATTTTTTTCTGTTTATTTCATTCTTTATTATGTATCTTGGGGTGTTCCAATCAAGCCGTAATATCTATTTCAAATACTTATCGTGACTAATACATATCAGCTCCAACCTACTTTGCTCTTTCTAGCCCCGTATCTCTACTTCGTACGGCATACTTTTTACCAGTGAGTCAAATAACGTAATCCTTCTTTTTAAGTCGCTCTTGTATTTCCTTTGCCCAATTTCCTAGACCCATTTCGTTGCTGTACTGGCTTCTCTTCACCGCTTCTTGTATCTGCCGATCATCATCTGGATTTTGTTTCAAGATATATCTTAGATTCTAGATACTTCGATTCTTTTACCGGCTCCAGCTCTCTTCCTTCCCACGACCATTTTTCTATTTTTCTCCTCCCTCTAGTTTCTCCAAGAACTATCATTTTGGACATCTTTGCATTTGGCACATGGTTTCTCTTTTTCCATTCTCTTCCTTTCTCAAATCCTCTAAATTTGCGATGTAAGTCGTGAACAAGATCTGGATACTAGCAGGTTTGAGACAGAGATGCGTAATATATCTGATTTCCTTTATTCTTTCTATCCGCTGGTTGTCTATCTATTTCTTTCTCTTCATTTTCCACAACTTTTTCCCATTTACTGTGTCGAAGGCTGCCTTTAGATCGAAGAAGAAGCCTTAGAACTTTTCTCCTTTCTCTGTATTTGTTTCCTATCGCGTGTCTTAATATACATGTGTATGTATGTTATCCATCGTGATTCGTCCTCCTCTGATTCCCGTTCGTGTTTCTGGCAGTATTTTCTTTCTCTCTATTTACCTCTTTCCCTAGCCTTTCCTTTACCACCATTGCGTAGGTCTTATATACTATATTCTGTATATTATCCTTCTACAGTTGCCTACTTTGTATGTTATTTCTCCTTCTCTCCAGTCTTTCGGAAAGCCTTGCCCATTATATACTTTTTTTATTATTTCTTTTAGTTCTCTTCAAACTTCTCCTTTGTAATTATCCATCCTTTATTTTTTATCTCGCCTCTGCCTACTGCTTCCCTTCTCTTTGATCTTTCTATCTGATGTTCTACTTCTCTGTCGTCCAATTCTCCTGTATACCCCTCGTTTGTCTTGATCGTTCTCTATTCGACTTCTGGTTTCTCTTCGCCTCCTCGTAACAAATTTTCGAAATGTTATTTCCACTCTTCCATTTTTATTCGGGCACCTACCTCTTGTCTCTTCTTCCTTCCCCTATTAATATATGCTCGTATTTCTGCAACTCCTTACCTCTTCTATTTCTTCTTCTGTTTTTCATTCTTCTTTTTCTTTACATAATGTTTTATACTTCCTTCTCTCCTTATGATACTCTGTTATACTTGTTTTTTCCTGACCTTTTTCACTTTCCAACATTCCGTATCCCATCACCTTATCCTTCCTTATTCCTTCAAGTTTTGTATCTCTTCCTTGTATCTTTTTATTCCTTCTTTTATTCAATCCTGTATTTATATTTTCTCCTTTATATTTTCTCTCTGATTTTCCTTATTTACCTCTGTATCTCCTACACTCATAGTTGCTTCTGTCGGTAGATAATCTGATTTTATCCTGTTATTGTAAAGAAGGTGATTCTGTGCCAACCCTTCATATTCGCCATCACGTAATCTATCACTGTTTCTCCTTCCTCGTCACCTCCCACATTCCCATTTAATATAGTCCAACCCCTATTAACCCCATGGAGTGAACTTAAACTAAGAGTTAATGATTGAGAATATTTACCTATAAGACATAAACATCAATGAAATCGCGAAGTATTTTCTCTGGAGTCGTTATAGTTATCTTTAGTTGAAGATTTTTAATATTTATTCATTTAATGCTACCTCATTGCGACATTAAGTAAACATAAATTGCGCCGTATTTTGGGGGAAAGTCGCGAATTACTTAGCTATTTTGAAGAGGGTCACAATTTAAAATAGGTTGAAAGATTTGATAGATCGTTACATGGACTATACTATTTTTTATTTGATTGTCTTATTTTCTGTAGAAATTTTACCGTTATTCATAGCTATGTATTTAGGATTATTTGTTGTTACGTTAAAATATTTTAAAAATTCTGCTATACGACTAATGAAAGTAACGATTATTGTATTTTTTATTTATTGTATTATTATTGTATTACTTGATACCTCGATACTTATAATTAATACTTAATGATATTATTGTATTACCTAAATGATTATTTTCACCATATATAGTTGGTTCACATAACTTTTTTCTTAATGGTACGGTAACGATACAAAAATGTGGATGAATTTTTATGTCTTTAAACCATAAAAGTGTACAGTTTCGAAATGTTTCATTATACAACATTTGAACTAATCGTGCTTTTATAAGTTAAATCTTCATTTACTAGAATAGCACTTACATAGTTTGCGAATAACAACTTTGTTCGCAGCAACAAATAACATTAACGCATGTACTACTAGCAATAGAATAGATTAGCGAAGTTAATGAGAAATTAGGTCAGGAATACCAATCGGATTGTCTATAAGGGTATATAACTTCTAATTTGCGGAATGGATCTGCATAATTTACTAGGTGGCTCAACACACTCGTGTTTTATGCTATAATGTGTTAATCTATGTATATAGATCGAGACCGCGCATGATAATTTTATTTTCTGCACTTTATTTTGTAAACTTCTTTCGTAAAAATATTTCATTAAATTACGTGCCTATTGTGATTTACGATAACAATGTTATTGTACAATTTTTTTATTGTATATTAGATCGTTGTGTGCACATTAGATTTAAATACACTAATAGCAAGATTAATTATTACGTTTAAGTTAATATTGCTGTTAATATTAAATTTAAATGTATCTTCGAAATTTTTGCAAATAACTAATTTTTATTTTTAATAATGTAAAATAATTTTCGTTCAGCGTGGAACTGTATTTGGTATTGAATAATTATTTATAAAAAATCTCCGAACGAAGCGAATGAAGTTATGCTTAACATATTCAATGTTCAGACATTAAATGTATTATGCACACGTGTATGGAGGAGTAACAACGACTTCAATAACAACGTCTATACGTTCGTCGACATCATTCTCTAAAAATATTTGTTAACAATCTAACGTTTGTTTCGACATCTTTCAAGTAAAATCAATTAAACAATTTTTTTACAATATTCGTCACAGAGAGTAGGAATCGTAGGAACCTTCCCGCATTGAACATGTTAATAACATAGATACACGATTTAAAGATTCAAAAGGTAAATACATAGTTGAATTTAATATCTCTGTACATATTTATATTTACTGTAATATATGTAACTTACATTGTACAATTTTAATTTTGGTAAAATAATAAATTAATAAATAATAAATATAGATAGTAAATAAATGTCAAATTGTTTATAGAATTCAGCGTATTTGCTGCTTATTTTATCCATCCATTATAAAAACATGAATTAAACTTCCAATTTCTAAAGTCGATACATTTAAAAATCTCGCATTGCTTATGACACAAAAAATGTGTTGATCAAATAAAATATGAACGAATAGAGTTTTATGTTATAAAACATCTCTAAATGAAAGTAAAGCAATCAAACACGTTTCATAGGAATAACATATTCATGCAGAGCCACAAATTATTTAAAATTTCCAAATAGCAAGACCTTCCAAAAGTGCTCACCTTAAATAAATTGTTGAAAATGAGGATAATAAAATTTAGATGAGAATAGATCAAAACAAATTATCAAAAAATCGCTTATATTTGATTTAGTCAAACTTTTACTTCTTTCATCATATGATTACTATCTCCTATGTGAAATGTAAAAATGTGATAATACTTATATATATAAAAATACATGCTATGTACTGTAAACATGAATATTCAACAACATTCGATGTAACGTATTGCGTACAATAATAATTACTTTGGATTACTTCGTTGCTTCTTGAATGCGTATCGATCGTATGATACTCTCAGAATTCATCTAACAATTAACTAATACAGTAATCCATTTTAATTAACTCCAAACTATATTCTCTTGTTCCAGGAAATGCGTTTCTAGTGAACGTTGCATTGGCAGATCTATTGGTAACAGGCCTTGTAATACCGGTATCAGTGATCGTGATCCTGGCAGGACATGAAGAGTCATTAAGCACATGCCGATTCGAATGTACTCTCGAGGCACTTTGCTTCCTCGTGACGGTGTTGACGTTGGCCACTATAGCTGCAGAAAATTATACACGTTTGTGTTTACCACCCGAAAGGTAAGGACTATGACTCATACTATACTTGACTACAATTCAACGTACAAACCATTGTTTTTGATCAATCTTAATTTTAACCCATTGACATATGATTTTCTCACGTTAACGTTTTCTCTGCTAAATGTTCCTGTGTAAATCATTTTTTCGCAATCAAAATTACCATTTATTGCTATTAATAATCCATGAAAGATCTTTTCCAACTGCTCAAAAAGCATTTAGCCCTGCAAACGTTAAGCATCGTATTCTTGAACTGCTAAAATCCGAATTAGTAAGAAACAAGCGCAATGTCTCAAACTGTTTGGCAAATAAATGTACGGTAGTTAAAGTATGTATTCGAACACTTGTAGAAACCTTTTATAAATGCATGCGTTATACGAAACATTTTGCTTCGTTAGCATTGTTATGAAACTCGTGTATTACGATTATATTGCTAAACTTTGAAATGAATCTGAATCGTATATAGAAGCTACAAGATATTTAGTATAAATATATTTTGCGGGGTATATTTAAACGAACAATTATGCATTATATTGATAAGCTTCGATATTCAATGTGACTATTTTTTAATCATATGTTTAAGACGACTACTTACGCTGTACATTAACTTTTTACTAAATACATATTTGCAGTGAGTATCTTATAATTTCTACATACGTTTTTACATTGGTTTGACTTTTACCAATATAATCATGTCAGTAGCGTTTCATCAGTGCTAATGGAATTTATATAATACATACAACATAAATATACATCAAATCTTTCTGTGGCACGTGTCCAAAGGTTTTCACGAGACACTGTATATGCCAATGGGTTAATGATAATTGTAACGATGCTGCAGCCGAAATACAAATTGCGAATGTGCATATTTCAAGAGTGAAACGTTTATACGAAGTTCAAGAAAGTAAAAATGTAAGAGACAAGAAAGGAAAAAGGGAACCATGTGCTAGCGATATTTATTGGATCTATTACATCAAAATATCACCGATTTTACAAACATTTTACATTTTAACACTTAATTTCTGAATGAAAAATCTGAATATTTTTAAACGAATTGTTTGTATATATTTTCCAGTCAAAAAACTCCAGAAGTTCTATATGCGTAGAGATAAAAGTTAAAACCATTAAAATAATATTTAGTTGAATAATTCTTTGATTACATGCACATAATAAGAAATAAAGGAATGGAAGGTAACGGTATGGATGAAAAAGTAATTCTTTCTTTAATATAAATCAAGAACGATTTTCAATTTTTGCTTCTCTCTTTGCTTTGTTTCGTTTTATCGTTTACATAATACATCTTGTTACGTAAATCCTAGATATTTTAGTTCACAAGAAAAGAGTGTCTAAAGAGTAGTCATTGTAATGTCGCGAATCAAATAAATCCTTGATTTCTATGAACGATTCTAGTTAATGTTGAAAAACTAAAAGCCAACCCCTCTTAATGTAATCGCATTGTAATCCGATTACTCGTTAACTCGATTAGTTCGCGATCCAAGCACAATCAGTTTGGCACGTAACAAACGTCGCTTGACGCAAATTAGGGCTTGCGATACCGATCAATGATATCGAAATAATTTTAATACGTAGAAACAAGTTTCGCTAAAATCTAGAATTTCCGGTTTTATTAGTGCATAATTTATAAAATCCTATTATTAAATTCTTTGACATGATTATTTGAAAATCATTATCAATAGAAGATGTTTTAAGAACGTGAATCTTGCATTGCTGTCGTAAAAATTATGAAATATATTATTGATTCGTCGATATAACTTTACAGATATAATTATTTTAATATTGTACGTTAGTTTCTTCAAAATTATCTTTCCATTTTAATCCAAATATAATAATGTCGATATTTTAAACTATTTCTGTTTCGATTAGTTTAGAACTTATTTCGTGGGGGAAGGGTACTCAGTTTTTATTTTTATGATAATCTCGTTTTATAATTTTACATTTATACAATTTAACCTAATTTTACATGATTACAATTACAGAAGCATTTAAAGTAATAACATCTTTTATTTACAATGATTTTCAATAATCTATCAATTTTATTTCTATTCTCACTTTAAAAATATCGTATATTCTTTAGTAATATTTTATAAATTCTACGATACAAATTTAACGAATAATAAATTCCCTATACTCAAACTTTAATTATGGTAATTCGTGCAAATATAAATACATTTAGATGAAAAAAGATATAACAAAAGTTGCATGACAGCGTTTCTTCCTTTTGTCGCACTTGTTACTTATTAGAAAAATTTGTTCACTTTTTTCGAATTTCTCTTTAATTATATTGCTGCCCTAATAGCTGCTGCTGCTAATAATTAGTTGTCCAAGATACAAACGCGGCTATTAGTGAGCGGCACGTAATTTATGACACGTCACTATTGAGCACAGATAATTATTTAGAACGAAAGAATTCAGATCATAATGATATCCACAATTTCTTAATTATTAATGACAAATATCAAGTAGCAATTATAGAATAATAGATATGTCTTAATTGATAACCTAGTTAAATGGGTGGAATCTTTTCATAAAAATACAAGAACTTAAATCAACAAAATTTTACACGAATTGCACATTATATGAATTTGCAAATTAGACAGATTTCGAAAATATTTCTTCTTCGATAAAAAAGAAAAAACAAATTTAAATAAATTTAGATAAATTAGAATCAATTACGAAATTCGTTTTAAAGGTATAAACTAGTTAATAGTATTTCAAATAAATGAAATGATAAATGTAAATAATAGATTAGCAATTAACGATATATCGTTTAATAAATACATTGCATTTTTTATTTCTAAATAAATGTTTTTTAAGCGTTATCTATAATATATTCTTTTACTATTTAACAAATGGTAAGTATTTCACAACTTGTCTAAAATGTAATACAAATTCTTAATAGTTCTATTGAGAAACTATTAGGCAATTTTTTCAGTCAAACTACCGTTATCTTTTTCATTACAAAAAATATTTCACATTATAATTTATCATAGTAATCTGGAATCACTAGGAATAGAAAATACGAACATAGATTCTATTTTCGATAAATTTAGAAAATTACAATTATTTAAATAATTATGGAATGGAATTTCTGTATTTATGCAATATAAACATTAAACGCAGAAAGGACTTTGAAAATTTCCGATTTCTAAAACATTGTAAGTTTGTAGGAGACCTCAAGTACGACGTACGTTCAATAGTACTTTGCATAACCCAAAAATCGTGGATACCATTACGATGTACGTCCTATATAGTCTTTAAAGTCCAAACTTGACTCTTTTAAAGTTCAAAAGCAGTCACACAAAGCACACAAGGTATATGAAACGTTTACGATTGAAAGGGACGAAAGATTGTTTAAAAAAGAGCTATTGTTCTTACAGTAAAGAGGAATGCAGCAATAGCAATTGTTCCTTTGCATTCGCTTTATCTTTTGCTTCGCTAAACACTAGCAGAGAGAGAATCGACCGTAATTTTGAGTACTATTGTTTCCAACGACAATGCGGCCACAAGGGATTAAAATGCTTTCCAAGTAAAGCTTATACCTGCACGTATAGCCACGCCGTGGATAGTTAGATCTACGAACGATCCAGTTGCATGCATTCGCTTAACGATCAAGAATAGATGCACGATCCTTTCAGACTTTCATATAAAAAAGTGATAGAAATTTATCGTTTCTACTTTCGAATTTCCGAGAAAGTTTGGAATTTTTTCAAATTTATGTTCGAAACGGAATTGCGAGGATTCCTTCGAATTCTCCGTTGCTTCGTTGCACAGACTACTCGTGCTAGAGAAGTACGATAATACTCGACTTGTTCGTAGCTTTCATATCGTATCTTCGTGAAAAAAAAATAGGTACAGTTGCCATTTTCAGTGAATACGGATTTTTTGAATAAAGCTCAACTGCGTATAGTTAGTTATTGTTACATAGATCTCTATTTTTAGGGAACAGGAATCTTTTCCGGTATACGTTTACAAGAATCGATAACAGTATTTTCGAACTACCAGAAGGTACATAGAGCACGTAAATTCTGCTTGATCAGGTTTTATGAAGATCCGATTTTGAGAGATTTACGATATCTCTTTCAAGGTAGATAAATTATACTATCGTACGGGAAGAACAATGTTTGAGAAGTTATTCGTGCAGCATGTTCAGCAATTCATTCTTTGCCTTGTCATCGCCCATATTTAAAATTAATATCGTAATAGATCGCGTATTCAAAACGCGAGCAAGAAAAAAAACTACGATAAGTTTTCCGTATCCTTCCATTCAGCCATTTCTGTACATCTATTTTTATTTATCATTCGATGATTGATATAGGTATTTTAATCCATTAAAGACCAATATTACGTTAATGGAACATTTTATATGTAAATTTTTCAATGAATTTATATTATCGAATTCTATATCTTATTTTTATGTAATTATTATAGTCATCAGACTTTATAGAACTCTTCTATCACTTGACGAATTCTTTTTTTACAAATTCATCAATTGTTGAATTATAAGAGTGATGAAAAAGGCCCTTTCGAACTGATAGAATAATTTCAAATTCATGTAACCAGTAATACTTAGGTAGCAAATATATGCATGCATTTAATATTACCTATATATTATAAATAATGAAATATATTGTTGCTATGTTTTCTAACAAATAATTGAAATTTATAGCATACAGATTTCATAAAAATGTAATCAACGCTAATTTCTAATTACTAATTTATTATTAGTTTGAATATAGATCAAATTTGCATACATTATTACAACAAAGTGTTTTCATGCAACTGGTGGTATAGATCTTATAATTTTATGAAGTTTTGGAGATATTAAACCCTTCCACCCTGTTCAGACATATATTCCAGTGAATTTTTGTGAAAAAACAAGTGCCACGTATGTGCTTTATTATATTCTTTAGTATTTAATCTGATTATATACTACTATCTTCGAGTAATTCAGTAGTTGAGTATGCTACACCTTATCAGAATAAGCAACCTAGTAATGCGCTACTTAGTTTTTATTTAGGTATGATACGTGGCTGCGGAGCCACAATGCTAGTAATCGCGTTTTTTAAAAACATAAATTGAACAATCTTGTTAAATTTTGTATGGCATCCCTTCAATTTATAGCGCAATATAACTGTATTGCTTGAAAAATGTTTAAATTATTATGTTTCCATTCATAGAAACATAATAATTTGATTGAGCATAGAATTGCCTATGCGTTTTCGGGACACATAGGTGTCCCATTAGGCATTTTCATTCTTATTCTTGAATATTTATATCACTATTTATGTCAATATTTATCAGTATTTATGCCACTATAATCTTAAAAAGACTATTATTAAATCATGAAAATTTTTTTTGTATTTTTAATTTGTGTAGTGAAATTCTATAAAATATCTATTATTTCAATATATATTTTATATCTTGATAAAATATTAGATTGTTCAATACGATTCATAGGGAAAGTTAAGAAAGATTTAACTAAAATTAGACTTTTTGCTACATATAACATCACGAGTCTTTCCTTGAAAAATTTTTCTTCTTCGGTAATAAATTTCATCGCGTAGCTTCTACAGCATTTTACAGTACTTAATTTCTTGACTATGGCCGTGGAATGAGCTAGCTCCAGTAAGACTATACTAGATTCAGTGAATGATATAGATGAAAACTCCAGTTCTAATTCAAAATTTCTTGCATATATGTATAATTCAACATTGTATTATTAATAATCTGTTTTATCAATGAATTTTCAATGTTCCTGTTCAATATTCAACTAAGAGCAAGTTCAGACATTTTAGTATTTGATAGAAATTAAAAAAAAAAAAAATGCTACAAACTTTTCGAACAGCCCAATAATATATTGTAAATTACTTTACCCTCATTTTGTATCAATGATGTTTTTTGAAGCATTAGTCCATTGTTTGGTTCCTAATGAATTACATTGGATATTATTCTCCAGTTCTACCAATAATTTCATACGAAATAATTTTGCAAATTACAAACTATTTGATATTTTTAATTGACTTACGTTAATTCAATGAATAAATACTTACGAATTAACCCTCTGAATACCTTCTTTAAAGGCTAGGATTAAACCACAAAGCATAGGGACCATAATCACTATTTTAGCGGGTTCGTTAACACGTCAATACAGAATTCAGCGAGCTTTTAGTGCAGACACCTTTGAATTGGGATCGTAAATACGCCATTGTTCTCTGGGCTGGTAATGAAGAATAGTAACGAGCAAAAATTTTCCTTTTTTTAGGAAATTAGATCACGCGATCATCTTCCAAATACATTCTGTGAATATAATGCATGATAAAAAAATATGACGATTAAATTACCTCGTATCTGCAATATGTCAATAATAAAAAACTGTAGTACAAATTACATATAAAAATTAGAAAAATGACATAAAAAGAGAGACAAAACTATATATACCTGTATTATATCCTTATTTTATGAATAAACATTAATATATCAAATTGTCTTTTTAACATACTATACTTCAAGGTAAGAAAAAATATGAAAATAATTGCAACGTATAGTCATGTTTCACAAAAGTATGCGACAACTTACCAAAACGTTGTCTATATCATTTGTATGTCTGTATACGACATACAACACGAGAAAATTATCATCATTGGTAAATTTTCAAACAAACCCGGTAATGTATCTAGAAGTTACGAGATATCTATTGCAAACATACACTTCACAAAAATCACAAAATTAATTAAACGGACAATTATCTATTAGACTAGTAGACGTCAATATTTAGTGTGAGCAACTTTAGTACAAATTATTATATGTTTGTAAAGCAACTATATATACTATATTCTAATTTTTAGTTATTATTAATCTGTTTGCAGCAAATAATTTGTAACCTCTATGTATATTTTCAAAGTGGTCCAAAATTTTATAAATATAATTGTAATCATCGTATGTAAGTCAAATGTTATTGTTTAATGTCTTATGTATCTTCTTTCTTTCTCGATACACGTTTTGTGGCTTTGACAAATATATATTTTATATATGTATATATATAATATATAAAATATTATACATTTAATATATATATATATATATAAGTATATAAAATACTTCTCTTTTGGAATGCTGTTGAGGATTACTTTTACGTGCTTATATGTCGATTTTACGTCCTCGAGTCTTTTCCCCTTCAAAACTTAGTTTTCCCTTAATTTTAATTTTGGAAGCAGAAAGTAGACGACGGAAGACAATTCCGGAAAGTACGGAGAACGATGCATTACCAAGGCCAATCTTTCCGCCAAAAATGTCGTTAAAATGAGAGATTATTGAAGATACATTGTCCCATCCTTCACGTCATCGTGCAAAGATTTACAACCATTTTTAAAATACTTGTACTACTCAAATACTTTACTAACATCAGCAAGCTTTGTCTTACGCTTTTTTCGTCATTTAAAATGTTTCCGTGGAAGTTTTACCACATTTACAACAAAACTTAATTGAACCTCCTTGTTCCATTTCAAGAAGAGTGGCAACGCAGAAAACTTTGTTTATCGTAAACAAGACATATAATAATTAATGGTAATCAAACGACTGCCTGGAAGTTAATGAAATTAACATAGAGCAGGAAGGTATATTACCATTAGGTATTATAATTATTATTATAATTCTATTTGACAATTGAAAATGGCACTACTAACATTTTAACTTTTTCTTATAATAATTAATGAACGAGACAAACCTCTTTCGTCTCCCATTTTTTTTTTAGTTGTATTCGTTATTCACTATACCGCTAATATTTAAAAGTTATATATACATATATAACTACTCAGAAATATTTCCTGTGACAAGTATCCAAAGACCTTCGTGAGTCATCCTAGATAAGGAAGTATTTAAAAAATTATAAGAATTAATTCGGCATTCAAATAGCTATTTTAGAAATATAAAAATTTCAACGTTATTCTTAGTATAAATCGCCATAATTATTACGATTCTGTAGATTCTACGCATAATGAAAATCCATCTGTAATACCTATTTCCAAAAAGAGTCACTTGTTCCGTTACGCAAAAGACACTCTGCATAGACGAACGATTTGCACATGAAAATTAGTGGCAAAATGGCATGATATTTCATCATCGTCCATACAGCAATCGAAGCGAAAAATGGATTCGGTCACAGTCAAGTTACGCCCGGATAGAAAGCTATTTCCACCAGTGCTATGCCTCGGATCTCTTTTGACACTTTGACTTTGATGTGGATCTGCTTTGCAGTTCCCTACCAATGTCACGATTGAGTTCCTAATTTCACATTCTATGGCACGTTCCCGTAGTTTAACAGCGTGAAATTCGTAGCTGACAGAGTTCCGGAGCCCCTATCTACTGCAATGTGTGAGAAGACTCAAAGCTCTTGCATTAGATAACGACTTTATCCTTAGCCGATCTGTGGAATACTCGAGATTCCACACATATTTTGGTGTGTCTCAAATTCCACGATAATGTTCTGTGCATTCTTGTCTCAAATTTGCGTGTACCTAAGATCCATTAATTTTCATCGATATTTTCTTTTTTTTTTTTTTTTTAATAACTATTTCTTCGATCAAGAGATAGTTGAACGTTTCATAAATACAAAACAGTATTAGACAGAGATTATGACTTTAAACGTGATTAAAGTGACGTGTTAACATATCCATGTGCGCATGTTAATATATCCATATTTTAATTTGTATAGCTTTTAGTACATGAATACTGAAGTATATGTATAAGTACGTTTACCGGAATAATTTGCGATGCAAAATTAAGATTATATTAGCAGCAGGTTGCTGCATGAGTTTCACCAGAGTACATTATTATTGTTTCCTTTATTTATTTTTGTATCGAGCATGTTATATGAAACGTTTTGATTTCATTAGCTCTATAACGAAACACGATTATTACGATTATGTTAATAAAAGAAATAAATCTGATAGTACACATCACCGACTATAAGTGTTAAGACATTTATAAGAAATTAGGTAAATCTGAAAAATTCTCAGCTTATCTAAGCTTTGAAAACGCGAACCACGCGCTTATATTGATAACAGTATCATATTCATTGTAAGACAGTTTCCTTATATAAACGAGAAGGCATGCAGAATTTACGTGGCGATTTAATATACACGTTTATTTTGATGTCGTTGATATCGGTAACAAATTTTATGAATTAAAATATGGATACGTTAATACAGAAGTGTACGTATATTAAAAATTATACAAATTGAACTACGGATACATCCACACATGCGTAGATAGGTTGCATTTAGATACATATGAAATGGGAACCTCTATCGCTGTCAGGATATTTATTCCAACCGTTAAAATATTTGTTCAAAGAAAATTATTATCAAGACTTTTATTTCACACGCGTGATACTTGCAGGTATGCCGTATTGACACCAAGCCGTGTAACAGCGACCATCATCAGCGTCTGGCTGGTATCTGTAATGACGGTCGTTCTGCAATCATCGTTGGACGTAGGACCGGACTTTTGCCGTCGCCGATTCAGTGGGATAGCCATGGAACAAATAATCGGGGCTACGGTTTTAGTAGGTTTGCCAACTTTAACGACCACCTTCCTGTACGTAAAGCTGGTGATTCGAGTCCGGCACGCTACCAGAGGTTCCTATAAGCCACCGGTCGCTTTCTCCTGGGACTACGAACTGACCAAGGCAAACATGTACAGCTGCGTGATGTTCGTGATATTCTGGCTACCGTTCGGTATCGTTGTCTGCGTTAACTCCTTCCGACCGATAAGCGCTCGCGTTCTTTACAATTTGGCCTGGTTTGCTCTTTCGAAATCCTGCTTCAACAATTTACTCTACTGTGTGGCAGACCGGCATTTTCGCAGCGCCTACGTCAAGCTTTTCCATTACTGCTGCTGCAAGACTACGGTGAGTTTCTCAAGGAGAACACGAGGGGATGGTGGTCGAAACGCCAGCGATGTACGCCTCAGGGTTCACATTATCCATTCCTATGCCAGTCCGGGTACCTGTCGCCCTCCTGCGGGTAGACCTAACGGACGTGACGTTTATGAGCTCTAAATTTCAACATCGCGCATCATGATCGGAATATTTGGAACAACCTGTGTCCTCGTCGATACAATTGATCGCCGTCCAATAGAAAACATTTTTCGATTTCTGCTCCTGATCGAGACGCTTCCAATTTCTGCGATGGTTTAAGTTGCCCTTTGGTTGTACCGTTGAGAACTACTAGTACGTCGAACGCGTGTACTTTATTTATGTAATTTATTCGTGTAGATTGTTTCAATACGCTTTAATGCAAATCGTTAAGCGTGGAGGACTGTTTTACGAACTTCGAACTGGTACAGTAGAACCTTTGTTATTTAAATTTAAAAGACAAGAAGATGAATTCTTCTCTATTCGGAGAAGAAAATTTTCACATTTACGTGTTACACTATAAAGGAATAATAATAATAAAGATTGAACATGTAAATATAGTTCGATATATGGCATTTTTGACTTGAAAATTGACGAATTTGGTATAATCTGGTACTTTTGACGATTAATCTATACATTTCTCAAGAATATTTTTTATGTTATACATTTTATGGGATTATATCAACCTTATTGCAGATTAAAGAATAGGAAAACGTCCTCTTAATATCTTAATTTATATAAAGTTTTTAACGTCGTGTGTTTCATTGTGATAAGATATTTATATTCATATTACATCAACTGGTTAGTCTTATATATATAATATCAATAATTAATTTCGTTAATATTAATCACTATCTTCGAGCGTACTTTCGATATTTCGAGCTTTAATCGTTAAAATTCTACAAAAAATGCTACAATTAATACCAAAATTTGGATATCAAAGGTTCTACTGTATGAATACTTGTAACAGTGCTATTATCCATCCTCTTATAATGTTCGAATATCGATGTTTTACGATCTTCGTTAAATGATTCTCGAATACCTCCTGTAATTGTTCAACAATTGCTGTTACCTCATTTACGTTATTCTTTTAACGTGTAATTATGCCTATTATGTCTGTTTCATATTTATTTATAGTTATATGATAGGTACGTGTAGAGTGTAACTGCAATGACGTTATTATAAAGATATTGAGATGATTTCTCTTACAAAAATAAATCAAAAACGTAGTTTGAAATTCCTTATCTTTAATTTGGTTTTTCTAAGATACTGATTCGTCCAACATGGTCGATAAAATAGAAGCAAAAACTGCATTTAGAAAAAAGGATAATATTAGGAATTCTGCTCTCGAATAAATTAATAAATGAATAAAATATCTAAAAATTTATCTTATGCGAATTACTGTCTTTCTCTATATACTACGTATATATATATATAGATCTATACATCATGCCGATATAAATCTGTTACGAACTATAAACGAGGTACGATGTATAGGTACTATTTCTATCTTGTAATTACTATTAACGTTTCTAATATCTATAAACACAGGAACATTTTAACAGTTCTTAAATAAGTATATTCTTATTTAATGATTTTTTAAAATCAATGTTCTCGGAAAGGAAATACCATAGGACAAAATTTCATTCTACATGTTTTCGATTTACTTTTTGCAGAAAAAATTATCTCATAATCGATTATTCCATCATTGCCGCTACATTTTATATAATCGGATGATGAAATCTACAGTTTCACAGAAACAAGTCTGTTTCTCCATCTTTAGCAACAAATGTTAACACCAAAGTAATATGGCTACTATCGCTATTTAGGCACTAACAGAGATCTTTGTATACTTTGAGTTTCTGCTTCCTACGTATCTTCCTTCGGCTAAACTTTGTCAGTATATTCTGTGGATATATGTAAATAAAGTTAAAACTGATAGAGATAAGAAATTTAATTTTGCTACTCTTCGAAGTGCATTTTGATACTGTTTCTTTTACTACACAAAAGCTATCGGTATTCTTCCTGACAGTGTGTAAACGCAATTCAATCGTAAATTAATTGTTGCAAAAAGTATATGTTATTAGTAACTTTTTAAACAGAATTTAAATTTGCGTTCGTAAGATGCTGATAAGTATTTCCTCTAATAATTAAATTACAATTAATTTGAAAATTTCGTAAAATTCATATACTGTTATATAGCTATCATAAATCTATCAAAGCGCCTGGATAACACGATATAATAATATAAACAGTAGTATACGTTCGTTTATTTATACGTGTAGTACATATTTATTTTACGCGTTATCTGTAACTTGTGTATTGTCACACCTTTACGATTTTCATAAATTTCATAAACGTTCGTTTATAACTTATCGATAGAGCTTCAAACGACCTAATTATATCTATAACATGTTTTTCTTATTTGTATTCATAGAATATATTGACAAATTTTGTTTAAAAGAATCTGAAACACTTTGTGTAAATATCGTCCAATCGTTGACAGAAATCGGGCTAAAGGGCAGTAGAAGAACGCCATGTCTGATACCGGCATCGAAAGAATATAAATAAAAGATTACCACTGACACTGAAACAGGCAATCGCCGTCCATTGGAAATTTTTTCCCGTCGTCGCTCTGATACTATGGGAATGTTTCCATCTTTCGTCTATATTCTTCCAGTTGTGTTCTTCCAAGGACCGTCTGTTTTGACGAAACGTTCATCGTGATTGCTTCTTAAACGATAATTATCGTGACCCGTTACAACCTCCTTCGTATACACTTGTATCAATTCATTCGTGAAAGAGCATCTCTATATTAATATAAAAACAGAAGGTTTTTAATTTTTTACATGAACTTACAACATAGAATATCTATCTTTTTTTACGCGATGCATTTTATATTCTGTTAGCGCAACTTCTTTCCATTCTTGGACCCCTTTGCATAATGATTTACCGATTAACGACATTAGTGAATTGATAAGCGACAAGATTTACGTCACGGACTTCTTTCTTCTAATTCTACAATTTTATTAATTATGAAATATGAATCAAATATATACTTTCTTACATAGAATAATCGAATAATTTACCATTCGTAAAATCGACTGTAGGCTAGATTTCTTTTTTATAATTTTACAATTTCGCAAATTCTCGCATATAAAAATAAAAATAATAAAATAAAATAATCGGATGATTTGTAATTTGTACAATTTTAGTACAATTTATTTTATCTAATTTTCTTTTTTATCAAACTTTGATTGATTGTAAAATTTCACTAATGATACTAATTCAAGATGATTGTGCAAAAGGGCCAACGTAAGATTTAGCGCTACATAAAATGCTATTCCATGATATAAAAGATTCGTTACTTCCTACGAGACTATGCTAATGCTAAACTATAATATCCTGTTTTTGAGAACAATACGTTGAACTAAAATAGGAATATAGCCAACAACAAAAGTTGCAAGAAAATAAATACTTCTCTATTATCTTATATTTTTTAACATTAGAACTACCGAATCCGCCAAAATGGCGCGTTCCAATATTTTTATATTTGCAATTACAAAAACTATAGAATTGTTTTTGACTAAATTAACGTTGACTTTTATTAAAATGAAAACATGATTTCGTACATCCATTTATTTTCATTATGTAACTGTTATTAAAATCATCTATGTTATCTATATATACATAGTAGCATTTCTTATGTTTTAACATTCTATGAAATTAGATATGAAAACACGATATTACTCGTGGAATCAGCTAATATATATTTAAATATTATAGATTGGTAAATCCTAATGCCAATCAGGAAAGATTTCGATAACAATCTTTTAAAGAGATAACGTTTTTACCTTTGGAACATTAAAAATATCGGTTAAGCAGAGGTTTCTAAGCTCCTATGGAAAATGATTATCTCGAAACGCGTTGTATAATTTAATACGGAATATAAAGATCGATATCAAGCATTAAAGATCTAAACTGCACGGTTTCTTGATAATATCCTAATACTTCGGTGGAGTCACAATGGAAGTACACGGTACAGCAGCAATTTACGTTGATATAATTTAAAGCCTACTCCTCGGACAGTTTAAGCGCAATTCAAGTAAGAAGGTGTTCTTCAAACGTTAAATCTGAAATTATGATTAATACATGGCGCTAAGCTGTTCGAGAAGTAGAGATTAATGGTGCGCTTTAGATAGGGATATAGTAAGAGCTTCGTATGTTCTCGTATTCTTATGCCATTTCCCTCGCGTAATGGAGCTAAACTGTTCCAGGTAAAGTCAATTGCCACAGAGGAACGCGCAGAGCAATATTATTCCGACTTTTTATTTCTGATTTTGCGTATGAATTGAATGTAAAATTTATCTAGTTGGAGTTTATGGAGTTAAACGATTATAAATGACAATATAGTTAATTACTAAAAATTCCAATTGGAAAATGTACAATGTTGCTTATTAGCTTTTATTAGTATTAATTAACATTGAGTTAATGCAATAATATGCTGTAATCGTATTACTCTTACGAACATATAACAAATTTGCAGTTGAAGCATTGAAGCATTGAAGCATTAGAAAAATTGTGAACAGTACGATCTATGCAAAACTGATTTTTTTTATGTAAGAAATTTTTCCAACTCGGATAGATACGAATAGTCACGCTCCAAGCTAGAAAGATGCAAAATCGTTAACTAAATGGATATTTCTTTCTTCTAAATTATATACATATTGTGTGTGTGTGTGTATATATAAAGAAGATTAATTTTATTAGATCATCCTGAAAGTTTCCAGAGTTTTAGATAATTCATTTAAAATGAAAATAAGTCTATTGGAATTGGACATTTTTACCTAAAATTACATCCATAATTAATTTATTTACTTTTATCAATACATCTTTGTCAACATATTACAAAAAATTATTTCTCGTACGAAAAAGATTCAAACCATTAAGAGATAGAAACTGTAGATTCGTTCGATCGAACCGTTAAAAGATGTTTTCTACGTTATTATATTGTCTATATTATTAATATATCACTTTTATCACTTTTGCGAGGGAGATGTCAATTCAAAAAAAGAAATGAAAATGAGAATATGAAGGATGAGATAAATCTTGAACACTCGTTTGGTGCAATTTTCGTTTCCTATATATATAGGAATTATTAACCTTTGAAGTACGATAAATAAAACGAAATTAGCTAGTCGTTACTTTAAACAAAAGCCGTAACGAATATAATGATAAATATCGCTATTTCGAAACGATAATGATAATTTGAATATTTCAGATAAATGTTAGCAAAATTTTTTTAGAATTGATGCAGCTTAGAAATAACCATATCCCAACCATTTTTTCTTGATTATTTAATTATGCGTACGATTAAATGAAAATATTTCGTTTATCTCTTAAAAAATTACTTTTTTGCAATTGTGGTATCATTATATTTTCTTTCATAATACTTATTCATATAATAGTCCAAATAAGTATACATACGTATTCTTAAAGTCAGATACAACATGGAAACAAGTCATGGAAACTATCACGATAACCGAAGCTTCTGCGCTAATCATATTTTTAATGATTGAAGTAAGAACGATTTAAAAAATATGACTACAATACGGCGTACAACTTTCCCTCTTCGATCAATCCAAGAGAAATTTCAGTCCAAAAGAGGGGAAACTTTACCGCTTTACAGAACTTTCTCTTAAATTTTGCAAATAACGTTTAAACATAAACCCGCGCCACTTAATCCAACGATAGAGAAGAATTTAATTAGGAAATTCTTGCAACTAATTGTTCGAGTTACGCGATCTACCTGTATTTAACGCTTGAAAGTAATCGAAGAAAAGTTTTTCTCACGCTATGAAGATCCCCCAGTTTGAAACTTTCCAGTTTACGAGATAATTTAGTTCAAAAGTTCTTTTATCAAGTAAGTAGCTGCTATACTTCCAGCTACGTTCATTTAATTGATATTTATTGCATACATACAACTAGTACTTTGAAAGTTTTATTCCTATTATATATAACATTTTATTCTACTAACGAACGATACTATGTATATTTTATTAACATTTTATCGTTACTATTAATATTAATCTTGATATTTTAGATGTAAACTACGTAAACACTTTCTTCGCGAATCTCGTTCATTTTTCAATATTTTGACTTCATTTATGTATACATATATAATGAAACTTCTATATTTTACTATCTAAAAACAGATTAAAGAGCAGCACGTGTTGAACTTGCATTTATTGCACAAACAGAAAGTAAGACAGCCGTGTGTGCTGCGATAGTGTTAAAAGTATCCCACCGTGTTGCTACTGGAAGCGAATTAAAGCTATAATATTGAGAGCCTTTTAAGAGAAAATTCGACACTGTTTCTACAAAATCGTAGAATTGTCTCGTATCGACCAAACATAGAACTTTTGACACCTGTTTGAATCGTGTAAATTGAAAAATGTAACGACTGATATCGGCCGTGAAATTATATTCTTTAGACGAACATTCGTATGACAATTTTCATTGTCTTACAAGTTACACCGTGTGTGAAACAATTATACAAACTATTCAACAAACAACGTAAAATGTTATCGAACTTCATTCGCCTCCAATTGCGAAGAAGAAAGTTTCACGATAAAGATCGTCTGACATTTTGGAAAAATGAAATTTACATAGAAATTCGTAAATGTCGGAAGGAGAAAATTGATTAGGAATGCCATGTGAATGCTAATAAGAGAGATACGTTATCACAGAGTAAAACAGCTCGGGAAGCAAAAATCGGGAGGTAAAGGTGAAAACATTTTATTCGACGAAGAAAATGCGACTGAATCATAATATCATATTTAATAGATTAATATCACATATGGAATGGGAAACAAGATAAAGTTAAAAACTAAGAATTACTTATACTATATTATACGATTTCAATATTATCGCTAAAAAGCAGTTTATATGTTATTCGTTCGTACAAATAGGTAGCTTGAATATATTTCGATCGTGGTTGTAAGAAGAAATTATTCGTATTGCGCTGCAAATATCTTATTTTTTATGACAAATTTCTCGTTTGACTGATAATCAAAGAATAAAAAGAAAAACCAGAGTTAAAAGGAATTATCAATTTGCCGATTCTATGATAGAGCAACAATTAATCGAGTCGAACAATCAAACGTATCATTTATCAGAAACAGAAAAATTTTCAAAATATATAAACATTTAGCTTTATTCAATTTGTTTACTCGTACTTTTTGTATTCATTTATCCTGAGAATTACTCTAAATCCTGTAAACTTCATTAGTTTTGCGTCTAGCAAACACAGGTGAATGAATAAAAAGAAAATAAAATGTTAATATTTTTATAACAAAGAAATTCAGTACGTATATAACATGTTTGTTAATTAATATGTTTTGTACCTCCAAGTTTTCCTCGATATAATGCATTTCGTTAAAAATATTAAACTATTTTTCAACTTATCTCTGTTATATTACTTCAAACTATTTTCAAGAAACATCAATTTTCAAATTTATTTGAACTACTTTGAGTGCAACTTTGCTGATGAAATGAAATGTGAATTTAACAAGAATCTATTCAAAGTATTATTCTATAAAAGCAAGAGAATGTATTTTAATTGTACAAATAAAGAAATGTAATATGAATATAACTTTACAAATATTTCAACTGCAATATTATTAATACATTCAGTTTTCAATATAACATAACAGTAAGTTACGATCATTCGTGTTCGTTACTTGATCATACTTTAGACACAATTTATATTTAATAAAATGAGAAATTTGTCGTAACGAGAGAAGAAAAATCAAAAGGATATTATTAATATCTCCCTTATATCGATATATCAAATACTCTAAGGATATTAAATGTATCTTTAGTTTGTTCGCTCGAAGCGTACTGCAAAATTTATAAAGGAAAATAAAACGCATTCGTTGTATATACATATAGCTCGTGTATAGTTCGTCTTCAAATTCTATTTATTAACTGATAATTATCGCAGTGACGTGTCTTCTGACTGCATCTATAATATATTGTATGTTACATGCCTTCTGTCAATCTGTGATCACAATTTTAGGTATGATTGTTCAGTAACGAGGCGTAAATGCATATTACAATTTTCAATTTTGCATAATTCCAACAATTATAAATTTCTACCATTTTCCTATACAAAACATCCATCCCATGCATTTTTCTTTACCAGCATTTGTTAAATATCAATTACTTGATCGATATTTATCGTTATTGAAAATTACTATTAAATTCAAATAACATATACAAGTTACCGCTATTATCAAGCGTTAACTATATTTTCAGCAGTACGTATAATGGTGTTCAGAATTATTCTAAATAATCAAACACAAAAACTGTATACTGCAGGTTATTTATAAGTGTATTTACATGAAAATTTTTAAATTGGAAATTTCAAATCAGATACAATGTATTTTATACCTATCAGAAATTAATAACTCGAGGACCAAATTGGCGCTTTATACACAGCTTCGATATTTTATTATGTAAATAGAGCTCTTAGATTTTATAAAATATCAATTCTTGGTCAAATATATACGTATATATTTATTATGTATAACGATAGAATGTCGTATACATTTTATGTTCGTATTATTTATGATTCTAATACCATATTTTTCAACAACTAATAATGATTAAAATAAATTTTTATTATAAGATAAAATAGGTATACGAAAATTTTCCAATATTCCAATTCCAAATTTGTCAAGGTAACAGAATTAAGTGTTCGCTAGTCATTTTTTGATAAACTTTGAAGAGATTGTATTTCGATCCGAAGCCGTATTACACGAAACTTTTCTAAAGAAAGCTTATTATTATTCCTACCAATGAGAAAAGTCAGAAAACGAAATCTTATTAGATACAATTCACTTTCATTTAAACAATTGTAAACACCATTGTATGTTTAACATATTTTCTTTTGGTAAACGAAAAACATTACGGTTTAGTCTTATCGAATGACGACCACCTTTAATTCCAACAAAAATTTAACAACTTCATAAAAAAATAAAGCTGAAAACAAGATTATGATTCTAAAAAGTTAATAAATTTGTCGTTCCTTCTGAGCTATAATAACATAAAACAATTTTAACGTGAAACAATGCTTTTTCAACATAATGAATCGAAGATCAAAATGAAATCCTAATACGTTACCGTGGAATTTCGTGCAAAATTGAAAATTGGCGTTGAAACGACCAGCGGGGCCGAAACTTTGCTAAAAGTTTTGCAAAATCGGATCGTTCGACTACGAGTACAAAGCTTGGCTATGGCAACTTCATCGGAAGCGGTCGCCATCTAAATCGGATGTCGAGAATCCAAAGGAGTGGAAAATAAGAAATGCCGATGATGATAATGTTTGAGAAATGGGACCAGGAAAATGTTTGTTGTAACTACTTTTCTCGGCTGCTTTTTTATTATACACTTTTTTTATTCTGCGACTGTTGCAACAATTCGTCGCAAGCTTCGACGCTAGTCCGTATGTTGTCCGATTTTACTAGTTACCTCGTACAAAACCGATAAATAAGAGACGATATTGAAAATTGAAATCATGAAAATCTTATTCGTTACGTCTCGTCCAGAGTAATGAAGTTACTTGAATTCAAAGATAGAAAAAAGGAGAAGGACAGAAACATGAAAAGATACTTCAAGTTAAATAACAATTGCCAAAGTGGTTTCGCGTTGTTCGAGTTCAAATATTTTGGATTCAGATAACTTGATTAATTTGAACAAAGTGAAAAAAATGAGTAAAGTGACAAATTATTAGTAATAAAACGAATACAGTCGATAGCAATGGATAGGCTTATCGACTTCATTGTGTAAAATAGATTTTTAACCCTTTGACAGTATAAAAAAAATGACAAATAATTAAGAATAAACAATAATTCAGTTTAAAATTTAATCGATTCGTAATACAGTTTGCTTGTAGTAATATATTTCCTGTTATCATTCGAAGCTTTCGCAGGCTAAACTGATCGACTCCGCGTTTTATGAAGCTATCGAACATATTACCTAAGTGTATAATTAATATTCAACATCTCAAAAACAAATAAATTATTTTCGTAACTGGATTTGTCACACGAAGATATAAATAAATAAAAATTCCAAAGCGAATTGAGGAAAGATAATACTTATTTGTAATCGTCGTTTCAATTTGTTAATGAATTAAACTCTTTATTCTCACGATTTCTCGTATTTCTGATATAAGATAAATAAGAAATACTTATTTTCAACTTTTTATAAGAAGCGAATATCACTAATCTGATCTAATTTGATGACTTTTGACCCGAGTTTCTGTCGGGTTATACTGTTAAAGGGTTGGTCTTAACAATGAAATAGATAACATGGTGGTGAAGCGGGATAAGTAAAAGGTAACTATTTATTTCAATTACAAGATGCGTAGCGATCATAAAATTTTCTGTTGTATCGAAAGAAAAATTCTAGCGGTATAACTCTTTAACGAACTCATAAATGTGCGTATATATAGGATATACTTCATCTAAAATCAAAAATTATATATTGCGCTTAAATAACGCAAGGCACGATATCGTATAAACCATCCCTTACGTATCTTCGAAAATTAAATTCAAAATTTAACTAGCTCAATTATTTATTTAATTATCCTCCGTTCTAGTCTTTAATATTAAATAATTTCATATCTTAATCGTGAAAACATATTTCTATTTATTGCTTACCTTTTTTATGTTATGAATATTATCGAACTCGGTATCCCTTAAAAGTTACCATCGACAGCCAATCCTATCGAACCATAAGGCTATCAAGGATGATATTTTACCAAAGTATATTCCTTTACTTAAAAAGTCAAGTTAAACATATAAACCATAAAGTTAGAGAAATGAAATTTTGATTATCATTATATTCTATATCTCAAATAGAAAGTTAAAAGGTTATTGTTTGCAGTGATTATAAATAATATTACAATCGTATTATTACGAATCGATAATATTTAAAAAAAAAACAAAGTTCGCAAGGGGTAAAATTTCATCCATACATATATTAATATTATTAATAGGGGTCATCCATGTGGAGATTAACAACTCATCATTCCTACTTATATTTGTCGATAGACATTACTATTAACAATTACATCGTGAATTATTTAACTACGTTGTGCTGATATTAATATCCTTGCATTTAACGTTGTTCATTATAGAATAAGAAAATCGAGAAACTATATTAACTACGTATATAGGTGGTCTTTTTACGCGTATGAATTATATGCGAGTATGCGAGCATTCGAAAAATGCAAATAAACAGACAGCTAACAACAGTCGTTAATATCGAATATTAACATGTTAAAGCGCACATGTAAGAAAAATCGACAGGCACTGCATGCGTATTCGTATCGCTTGTCGTAAAAAAAGTTGGAAGCACACCTCCGATATTCTATGTTTACGTATATAATTATTATAATTGCTTTTTTGTCTGAAACGCACCTACAATTTATGCAGTGTCCGTCCAAAGTTATTCTTTTGGAGAAGCAACTTTTTATTTTTTAATAACATATGTATGTATATCATCGAGGATATATTCACGCGAAAATATTAACTTGTACAAAGGTTATACAATACATGCGTGTTTTCAGGATAAACGATGGCTTCATTGCGAAGAGAGCAAATGAAATGTTGGAATTTATTAAATTTTATTCCACAGTTTACTGTTTTATATCGTCGTGTCAGTTTATCTCTGTTATGAAATAGTTCCACTACTCGTTATTGAAAGAGTCATATTAATAAAAATTATTTTACTAACACATTGTTAGCGAACAATTAGCAAAGCTACTGCAAATTGTAGCGTTACTTGTTTTCAAAATCAGCGTAAAGATCAGATAAATAAACGCAAACAATTTTATATCGAATAGAGATTATCCCGTTCCTTGAGTCGTCTTTAAAAATGAGTGGTATGTAGTATAGCAAAGGCCACTACATTGTATGATTATCTGGTGCTACGTGGTATATACCGCCAAATCTAAAAACTATTAACTATATTTGGAATCAACTATTGTTTTCTGTGTAGCTTAATTGTAGGTGAAAGTAGATATAGCGCAGTTTACGAAATAAGAAGCAGTGTACCGATGCTGTATTATATAACTATCATACTATGTTCCTTCAACTAATTAACTCAATAAGTTAACAAATTTTTATCTTTCATATAAAAATATTTTGTATTAACATTACTGCTTCTATTTTCAAAAAGTATGATTCCTTCAAAGTTTTAGATATTTGAGTAGTGCATGAGTTAATTAACTGGAATTATTAATTTTGTATCGATAATATTATATCTTATGTGAAAAGTTAATGTATTATTTGCTATATTTTGCATTTACGAAGATTTAATATTAAAATATGTAAACATCTCATCTCACGCATTACAAATATTGTAATACAAATAACTATGACTCTTTACCGCAAGTTCCTTTTGTCTCGTTTCGAAAAATTTGTATCTCTGTTCCGATTGATAAAGAATATTTAAGATATCAATATGCAAGTAAAAGAAACATTGAAAATAAAATCTTAATTAAGGTACTATGGCATATCAGCATTGCGCATCATGTACTTCAACAATTATTATCTTATTGGTTCACTACCTTTTATTACCGCGAGCTTTTGCAAAAACATTTTTGTCGCAAAAGTTTCCAATTGTTTGCACACATAATATAGTGCGTTTATACATACATATATGAATTTATAACATTTCTAACTATATATAAATATAATATAAGCATTTGACACACTTCAAAGAAAGATTTATAAAACTAGTTATTTCGTGATACTCAGGTAGTCAGTGCGAAAAAACGAAGACTGCAATTTGATATAATTGAAACTTATCGTAATTACATTAGAACATTTCTATTATCAATAATTGGCGAATAAAAAAAACGTTCATTAATTCGATTTTACGACAAAATCTTAACAAACTGCGATTAATCTTCATGATGACTTGCAATGACTGTCTGGGTAAGTTTATGACTTTTCGAACGAGATTGCCGAAAGTCATCATAGTTGGAACTCTGAGGACCATAAACTCACAATAAAGTTTCTCGTTTTCTTCGTATATATCTTGATCGAAGTGTTAAATTGAAACTTCTGTCCCTATAGAATCTTCTATATGGGCTATACTTCGTTTACGATAATCTTATGAAAAGTTAACATTAGTGTAACGTAAAGTGATTAACGAGTAATCTAAATTAATCAAAATAAAAAAGGAAAAAAAGAAAAACAAATAAAATCGATGTTGTGTCTGAATAAATGTCCATTATATCGTCTGCATGACGAAACATACCAAATTATTTAACCATCGACTAATTTTAAGAGATTTAGATTAAATTAATTAAAAAAAGTGTAGCGTAGAAAGGATCGATGTATCGTGTTAGTTTAGTCAAGTAGATGAGTGTCATGCGCCTCGTATAACTTATATAATTATAATCTGAAGCAATGCGAGACTTCTTAGTTAATGTAGTATATTGACGTATATAATATATAAATATGTTTATTTTGTACTGAATGTATTTCGCATTGATGTATTTTTCGCAGGCGTCAATCTCGACGCGATTTCGGACATTAAAAAGTAAAAAGAAAAAAAAGTCATCGCTTCATTTCGTGAATGTATTTTACCGTAGACTATGTAAATGTAGATTTTATAATGTTGTAATAAAAGGATTTCTTCTTACATAGTTCGATTTACCTCTGTGGTACGCGATAATAGATAATAAAAGTATTTATAGTTCATTTTTACATTCTATAACATTATGTAGATATTGGTGTTAGAAATAGAAGTGTAGAAGTAGAGCTGTACATTAATTATGTAAATATGCTTGAATCTGATAAACTACAATTTATAAATTCATTCTAGAAGATATTTAGTATCTCCTACTTACATCTTATTGAATCTACTTTTATAATAGTAATGCGTGTTATGAAACTATTACCATGAAGGCCCTCTTGCATAATAATTTACTAACTAATAATATCAGAGAATTGATAAATTATAAATTGTAAGTTATAAACTATTCATTTATAATTTAATAATTTTACGCTAAATTAGATAATCAAACGATTTGTAATTTGTAAAGTTTACTTGTAACATTCCATTTGATTTGTTATTAAATTGATTACTGTTGTATAAAAAAAGTTATTATTACTAATAATTTGTGACTTGTAACTTGTACAATTTTATTAATGATGTTAATTTAATTGTGCAAGAGCGCCAAGAAATTTTTCTATTTTATTCTAAATTTGAATATTCCGCCAATATCTAATTCAATGAAGCGATGCATAGGTGGCGTGAATATCTAAATACGTACATACACAAAAATCACAAGATGATCGACGTATGATTTTACTATATTGGTTTATAATCGAATTTATATTGCAAATATTTTGTACCAAAATTTGAAACGCGTCAAATCGTGAAAGGACAACGAAACAGATTGAAAACCTTTGATTGTGTAAAAATATTTTATATATCGAAGGTTAATATTGAAGTATAGGTTAGTACTGAGTTTATTTGCAAATATTAAACAGCGAATACTAAGTAAGTTAATATTCCATATTTATTGTGAACTATATTATCTGTTTCTTAATAATATTTATAATATATTGTAATATGTTATATATTATATATATTATAATATATTATATTTAAGTTTTCTTAATTCGATGTTAAACGTATGTATAAATATTTTTTCTATTAAAATTTTAGAAAACTGACATTTATATATTTTTATATTTGTTTTTATAGGCATGGATCCAGAATTTCTTTCTAGATTAATTCCACAAAATAAAGAGCATGTGCGTCCTGCATGCAAGAAATGTGGTTATGCCGGACATCTTACATATCAGTGTCGTAATTTTATTAAAGTTGATCCAAATAAAGAAATCGTCCTGGATGTTAGCAGTACTAGCTCTGACAGTGATGAAAATTATGTCACCCCTTTGACTGAATTACGTGAAAAGGAATTAAAAAGGAAACTCCAGGAAACCAAAAAGAAACACAAAGAGAAGAAGTATAAGAAAAAATCTAAAAAACGCAAGAGGTCAGAGACAAGTGACAGTGAATCGGAAACAGAAGTTTCCAGTGATGAAGGCAAAAAATATAAATATAAAAAGAAAAAGAAGAAATCAAAACATAAAAAACATAAGAAACATAAAAAAGATAATTCGTCTAACAGCGACAGTGATGATAAGTAAAGATAGGAAGTTGACTAGAACTGCCCAATAATTCTAAGATTGTAAATATTTTGCACGAACTATCGATATTATGTATATAAATAAGATTATACCGTTTCTAAATGAACAACTATAAAATTGTATTTATATGAATTGTAAATATATCATTTTTATACACATAGGAAAAACAAATATATTTTTTCATTAAACAAGGATATTAAAATTACTACAAGCAACGATAATTATTATTAATGTAATTTGAAATAAAATATATCAGAGAACTGTCCTATTAAAATATATTATTTATAAAACATTAAATCAGTTACGTACAATTTTGGCTATAAAAGTTATGTTTTGTGCAACAAACATATAAAATAAAATTTTCATACTTAATTTGTATGCATATTCAAATTTGCACCTAAAAATTTAGAAAAAGACAAAAATATCTTGTTTTTATTCGTTTACTTAATTTAAACAGGGGTTTAGATTAGCATACAAGCATTGGTGGCGCTAGTAAACATTTACGTATTCCGGTAAATATGGCGATAAGACTGGTAACAGTGAAGAAATGAGAGTGCTCGCGCCTATTGTCTAGTTGTCCTACAATGCAGGTGCTGCAACCACGTGACCAACTGCTGAAGTTATTCTACGCTTTTTTTTCATTTGGTAGACGTTTACAATCAATTCTCATTGAAAATTATAAGTAAATTATTTTGGTGTGGAACTGTAATTTAGATTATAAAAATTTATAGTACGATTAATTCTAGTTGAATCTAATGCTTAAATATAAAGGGTAATACCTTTTTAGTCTGCGGATCTGATCCGTCTTGTCAAGTAATTGGGTAACTAATGAGTTTTGGTGGTTGTTAACTCTTATATTATATCTGTTACTGAATTTCGATATTTCTTCTTTAACTGTGGGTATCTTAAGGTCGCGATGTATCGTTTCGTTGGTAACATACCAAGGTGCATCTATTAAGGATTTTAGAGTTTTTGATTGGAATCGTTGGAGAATTTCTATGTTGGAATTACTCGCTGTTCTCCATAGTTGGATCCCATAGGTCCAAACAAGTTTTAATATAGCTTTATATAGCATTATTTTACTCTGCATGTTTAAGTTGGAGCGTCTGCCAACGAGCCAGTAGAATTTTTTTAGTTTTGATTGCAGTTGTTTGGATTTATCTACGATGTGCCGTTTCTATGTCATTTTTCTGTCCAGAATCATGCCCAGATATCTGACTGTATCTTTGTTTGGTATTGGAATATTATTTATGGTCATCTGTGGGCAGGATTGTTTTCGTAGCGTGAAGGTTATATGACTGGATTTATTTTTATTTATTTTGACGCGCCATTTGTGGAACCATTTTTCCATAGAGTCGAGACCTCGCTGGAGCGTTGATGAGGCGATTGTCGGGTCTGCGTGGGATGCTAATAGAGCTGTGTCATCAGCAAATGTCGCAGTGGTTATTTCTGTTAAGGTTAGTAAGTCGGCAGGGTAGATGGGGAACAGCAGAGGTCCGGGGACACTGCCTTGGGGTATGCCAGCTTCTATTGGGAATGTTGCGGTTATAGCGTCGAAGTATTTAATCTTGAACAGCCTATTGTTTAGGTAAGATTTTAGGATGGAGTAGTAGGTGTGTGGTAGGATTTTCTTTAGTTTGAACAAAAGTCCTTCGTGTCACACTTTGTCGAACGCCTGGTGAATGATCTGAAGAGAGTTCGATAGTAGAGTTTTGGCGAGATGTTTTTAGTTGTGAAGAAGTCTAGTAGGTCAGGTAGTTTGTTAGTGTCTGTGGGCCAGTAAGTGGGTTCGTTTGTACTAATGTAGTTAAGTCTGTTGGCGTTTATGGATTTTAAGAAGTTTTTGCCTCTTACTGTGATAAGTCTGCTACCCCATTGTGAAAAGTAAAAAGTAAGACAAAAAATGTACGTTACGAGAAAAAAAAACACTGATATCATTGGTTACATTCATGTAAAAAGTTTATATTTACAAAGACCAGTTTATAATATGTATGACAGACACCGCATTGTTTCTCGATAACAGTTAGGAACATTCAACAAAAAAGTCATAAAATATCGAACACTTGTAGTATTCTTAGATCATTCACGATAGTCCCACCAATGACTAAGAATGGTACTACGGGGGTCGAATGTAAGCTCGGAGGGAGTAGCGACCCCTCTGCTCGGCCAATTATGGGTTTGGACTCATAATGGCAGTGGTTGATGGCCAAGATGCTGGCAAGATGACCGATTTAAGGGATATTGGCTCCCCCGAATGGCCGTCGACGGGTGAGCAGCGTCCTACCTGCTTCGGAACCGTCCATTCGATCTGAGACGAGTGACAGCCCCTGCAGGCTTAACTAATACAGGTAGCAAGGTACCTGTATTGGGCACCTTGTGCGATGGTTGGGCGTGATCCCAACCCCTATGGCCTTAGGGGGCCCGGGGCCAGTATGGTGTTAACTAGTTGCCGAGGAATGGACTCGTTAACAAAAATGACACACTAGATGTTATTGTCGTGCTCACCGTCGACTCGACTTCACTGATCGTGTTACTCGTGAACAATCTCTGTGTTAGGTTATCAATCTTAATATATATAATCCTTGTAATTTTAATTATGGATTAAAATTAGGAGAATTAATAAATTAATAATAAGAAGGTAAGATGTATCACAATCGTGGATCACAAATTGGTCATTACGTCAAATCTTGTCTGCAGTTAATTTATTTTTACGTGTTTTTTGTTTTTGTAGAGAGACACGTTGTAAACCATGTACATCATGTCAGAAATATTATTCGCAGCCTACCAACTACTGAAATTATTATTAAAATGAAATTTAGGTTTTATTATAACAAAAATATTATCGCGAGGAAAGCAAATTTAATGTTAAATCTAAAAGGTTATCGTGTATAGAGAATATATTTAAGTTATTACATCATACCACTGATCCATTATCGAGTGGAAAGAAAAATTTTCTTTTCTTCTCTAAAAAAATATAATAAACAATTAATTTCTCTTTCTTTTGTACTAGAACCGTACAATGAAATAGGCTCTTGTAGCGTGAAATCATAGAAAATTTATTTCTATGGAGGGGGGGGGGGGGAGTAAATGTATTTAACTAAATAGGTTCTTGTATATGCTAACGTGGAACATCTTCAGCACTTGGCCGCTGAGGGCCATGAGACATAAACGTAAGCATTCTTGTTTCCTCTCTGTCGGTAACTAGATACACAGCAACAAAATAAGTTTAGGTTAAATGAAATAAATCAATAAACGAGACATGACGCGGCACGCGAGAAATTGTACTGCTGGTGCTGTTTATACTTATCACGAAAAAAGAAAAGATGCAGCAGCTTCAGGTTATGGTACAAATACACAAAGAGTGGGAAAAGATTCGGTTAAGGATTTTGACTGTTGTTGTCTCACATTACAGCCTTGCAGAAATCCTGTCATAACGTTTGTATATTGCATTATAATCTTCATACCATATCTTATTTTAGCATATTATTAGCTTATTAGGTTACAAATCTTATGTTTACAGAAAGGATGGTTATTTGTTTGACAAAGAAGCAATACTGGAATATGTCTTAACCAAAAAGAAGGAATACGCTAGGAAATTGAAAGAGTATGAAAAACAAAAACAACAAGAAGAGGTAAGTAAACATGTATAAATGAAAGTGTTATTGAATACTTTGCAATCAATGTTTGTAATTTTTCAAGGAGCAATCTAATGAAAAAAGCGCTAATGAAGAACTACAGAAATTACAAAAATTTTTAAAGGGAGAGAAGAATATTGTTTCTCGAAGTCAAATTGCAGCCAAAGAATCTGGTTCTTCGGTTTCTAATATGAGTAATGGTAAAGATAAAATGTTACCAAGTTTTTGGATTCCATCTAAGACACCAGAGGCGAAAGAAACTAAATTGCAAAAGCCAGATAAGACGATATACTGTCCTCTTAGTGGAAAACCATTGAAAATAAAAGATCTTATTCCTGTGAAATTTACCGAAGTAATAGATCCGGATGACAAAAAGTCTCTTATTGTTAAGCAAGCAAGATATATGTGTCCAATTACGCATGATATCTTAAGTAACAGCGTACCATGTGCAGTTATAAGGACAACGTATGATTTTTTCACTGTTTAATGTTTTTTGTATCGCATTATTTGTTACGTATTGGACATAAACAAGTATTTTATGATCTTTTCAGTGGTGATGTAGTTACAATGGAGTGTGTAGAAAAAATTATTAGGAAGGAATGGATTAATCCTTTAGATAGTACAGAATTGACTGAAGCAGATATTATACCTCTTCAAAGGGTAATTGTTAAGAATAGCAGAAAAAGAAGCAAAGTAGAAGAATAACCTTAACTTTTTTTCCAGGGTGGTACTGGATATTCGGCTGTTAATGATGGCTTAGAAGGCAAACACGAAAGACCAGTGTTACAAGCATAAAGTATATTTTTAGGTATACAATTTTTAATATATTGAACTAATAAAATAATAGAATTAATAAAACTAAAATGATATTATTTTAATTTTATGAATATTGTTTCACGTTTAAAAAAATTAAAAACAAGTAAAATTTTCTTTTGCGTTTGCATATATCTTATATCCATAAATATTAGATACAAAATAAGGTGATATTTTTAAATTTGTTAAAAAATAAATAAATATCTCGATTTTTCGTAAGAAAATTTAATAATAGAGACATACATACGTCTTTAATATAGATGCACCGAAGTTGCTTTATCGTAGGAAACGCTTCTTATAATTACCTTTTCGTTAATTTTGATCCTTTAACAGTTTTAGTACACTCACCACTGTCCGGTTTAATAAAAAAAATCAGAAAAAGAAATTTATCGTGACGAATAAAAATTTAATATATTACATTCAACTGATATGTATCCGTATATATTAATAAATCTGCGTATAGCCACGTTAAATTTTTATAATATAGCTCTTGTACGATTTTCACTCCATTCAACCGAAATTTTGCAATAATTTATATATTTTTCCTATATTTATAAAAAGAGAATTGTTTAAGCTGGAATTATGATAGAAAGCACGCCATATACGTTAGCTTATTAGAGTTTGAACTAGTCGTTAATTGATTGGAAGAAAATAATGCAGTATGAGTGGGCCAAATGCAAAATTTGTTTAGCGCGTTTTCAGTGAGCGAGAAAATAGCAATCCCATAATTCCATTCGCGTAGAATATCGATTCGCGATCCAATCCAGGCTATGGCTTCTGTCAGAAGGTGTCGCCATCTCAAGGAATATAGTTTTTTAAAGCATTCCGAAATTCTGGCGCTCTACCGGCCAGGCGGCAATCTGCGAGACTACGTTAGTGTTTGCTGTCGCGTAGTGCTTGCGCGCGTTCTAAACTCCGATTTCTCGCAACTGTCTTTTTTACCGGAAAATTAAGTGTCAGCATCAGTTATCAAGTGCAGAAGTCGCGATGATAGTTCACCAATAGATTAAAGGTGAGTGTCCCTCTGTTTAAGTGTGTCATTTATCGGATCGAGTATTGTCACATGTGCAATGCCACGACGGTAACACTTTAAGCATTTGGTAAGTCAGCATTTTTCATACCTTTTACGAGCGAAACAATCACTGAGCAAGATCGTTGCAAATATCAATAAGTATTCGTGGATAACCGACGTATGAAAAAGAATGTACTTATTTTCAAATTCTAATACAGTCGTTTTTTTTTATACATATTGTAATAGCTCGATTTGATTAGTTTCGCACGTAAGTTTCTAGCAACTCCGCGAACAAGCGTCTACAATAGATCCATAAGTAGGACATGTAAATGCATCGATTAGTTGATTATCAGCGGCGAGATAATGTGACTGGTAAAATGTAAACGAAATTTCGACGCATTTCGGGCTTGTTCGACTTGTATCTCGTCAGACGCGAAACATTCAAAAGCAAATAAAACCGCGGTGTTACATAAAACAAACATCGTACATTAACTACACCGATATGTTTTTAAGCATCAATCATCGTCCGTAGCTGATACTTTGCGTCATTTTCGTTTGTGCGTACGCGGGTTTAACGCGATGCGACTATCCCCGCTACCGGACATCGCGACATCTCATTTTTCACGAACGTGCATTTTCTGCAGACAGTGTTAGCGTCGACGTATATAACTTAAACATATGAAAATCGTTCTAGATTATTTTCTAAATAAAATACGTAAAGCGCATTATTAACGATTTACAAATCAGTAAAAAAGTATTATTTTTGAAATATTAAAATTATAATAAAAATTGAGATAAATGAAAATAAATCTATTATACAGTCGTTTATTGTATCAACTAGATCGATTTGAAGTTGTCGACTTATATCGATTTTCACATGTGTCATTGTAACTCGAATACTAGTTGATACAGTTGATCCAATCTAAACGATTAAAATTGTGATGGCAATCGCGAAGCATTGTGCTTGAATGACGTATCGTATGCAGATAAAACATTTTAAATAATTAATCGATAGATATACAATTAAGTGGTGAAAGTTACTCGAAGAGGACACAAATCTGGGTGCGTCATTGTTCAAATTTGTGACTGAAATTTGTTTCCAATATAATTGAGAGACAAAGTTTATTGTAGCTTTTTTCGTTTCCTATCTATTTAATTTACATTCATTATCATTTATAGGATAAACCTAAGACTATATAACATCAGACGTAATTAACATAAAATCTATATAAACCATTCCACATACACGTAGAAACACAAACAAGTTGTATTAATCATCTGACACATTAGATAAAAAAAATGTACATTTATCGGTAATACGTTGGCATATAATAATAGCACCGATAATAGTACTAATGGTAAGATAACCTTCTGATGTAAACAATAATATATATTTATATATTCATATATTCATAAAAATATTAAATGTACGTGTGTACATACGTACATAAGCGTACGTGAAACCTTGTTATATCATTAAGCATATCTGTATGCTGTATACATAACTACAAAATATGTATCGGTCGCGTATGTATTTGCCATATCCATGTTCCGGTCTAACATGCATGTACGTTTATGTGTATACGTGTCATACGTAATAGAAGGATAAGCTAGGTTGACCGACCATGATGCAGAGTGCATGCGTAACAAATAGTTCACGCCGATCGCATGAAACACATACACGAGAGTAAAAACATATCATGCATGTGTTTTCGTGCACGCGTAGATGATAAGAGGCGACACGACGTTATATCATCGTCTACGAGGCGCATAGCGCATATTGCAGCACGATTGCTGCAGTTCTTTCACCCATTCGATTTTTTTGCACTAGACACATATTCTATGATGAGTGCACTTACATCTTATTTTACATGCAGGAATAAATAAAAAGAAATAGAATTAAGTTTCTCGTTCCAGTTCGTTTTTAAAAAAATTGAGTTTGGAATAAATGTTCGTAAATTTGAAATAAATACTTCATAGGAAGTTAATTATTCACTCTATTAATCATAAGTCATGGAAATCTTATTGTTAATCATCTAGGATAAGTATAAATGGATATTTTAATTTGAAAATGAAATTAATACCTATTAATTGTATGTACAATATGTATTATATAATTTGAAAATTTTATTACAAAACTATTTTAAATGTACTGTGACTCATGAACGGTAGTGTACGTATATGTACTATGTATACTTGCCAAATTTTGTTATTTGATTCTTTTGTGAACGATAGTTAAATGCAAGATATTTATTCTTCTTTTCAAACTAACAAATTTATTTATGATAGATAGCATGTTATTTTATACATCAAAACGCAATTAGTAATTTAATAATAAAAGTTATTGTACGTTATACGTATTTAGATCTGTAGAATATAAGATTTCGTGGATCGTGCAAATACATGAACAAAAATTCGTTTTATATGTTAATTCTTACATATTAAGAATAAGACGAAGCATAGAATGTTAAAATTTTCCTAGTATAAGGTTACGTAGAAAATCTTCGATTTGGATTAAATTGTTTTATTTTATTCTATCAGTCGTTATAAATCAGTAATTTTAAAATATATCACAATACGTGTAATTGACTTCTGCAAGTAGAGCAAACTATTTATATCATCCTTATGATAGATTTATAAACTTGCATTTACTTTGATACTTCTTCGAAATTATCTTTCGTTTCTTAAAAAGCCTCACAGTCAAATTTATTTCAAATTTTTCATATCAAAATTTGCTTCAGATGAATCACACAATATTTCTGATTTAAATGTCACTTTCATATTCTCTATTATTATATCTTCTTCCAAAATCTTTACTTACAACTTAATAATATAAAAATGTGACAATCATGTAAATAATAAAACTCTATTCGTAAATTATGTGTGTTCAATAGTATTAGCATATGTACAAATGTTTTAAAATACACAATCTGTGATTTAACTCCTTTCCTCAAGACCACTTAAATGAGGAAGTTCCGTTTGCATTTAATTTAACAACGAGATTCTTTTTAGAAAAATTCTAATTCGATTTTTTCATTGTTTACTAATACATACCAATAACCCATTACGTGGATAATTAGCGTTATTTCTATTCTTCCGCGATTATAACACACATTGACTAGTTACATAATTTAAATCTAAGGAACGAACATTTATTCCCGAGCGAATTTTCTCGTTAGCATGATTTTTCAATGGTAAGATTAATCTGTCGATCACTTTTAACACAGCAATAAGGAGGGCTCTTTCATTAATGACGAAGCCTGCAGGAGAGAAAGTAGGAACTAGCAATAGTTTACTACCGTATGTGGTTTGCTTTTGTTGTACAGGCGTACTAAACAACTGACCTTCCTTTTCAAGAAACTAGTAGACACACCCGTGCACCTAAACATAATCATAAATACGTTTGTCATGCTTGTCATACACGTTAGCCACTTGTATTCTACGTTAGACCTTATCCGTCCAATTTTATTCGATAGGCAAATAAAGTCTCATTGTGTAAAAATCCATTTGTGTAATCGAAATAATTTTTACTCTTACGTATTATAAATGATTTTATAAAGTGATTACTATCATAATTCTTTGGATTCGATGCATATTTAATTAAATTTTGTAAAAGAAATGTATTTTCTTAAAATTATTATAAAAGTTGAAGAATTTTAATAAGTTTGAAAAGTATCTATCTTTTTCTAATTTAATTGTTCTTTAAAATACATATAGCATTTCTGAATCTGCAAATTTTGGAATGAATGAATGAAAAATAAGTGAATCGTAGTGAACTTACCTTTAACACATCCGCTTATGTAAGAAGAATACCAATCTTTCCAAAGAAAAACTTAGAAGTGATTTCATAGTACTACGAAGCAATTGATATTTATGTGTATGAACCGTCATTTTCAAACGTTTTCTTCTTGCTTCGTCATTTTCAAATTACGTTAGACTAATGGATCGTGGAAAGATTCGAGCGAGTAGATCCATTTGTCTTTTTAATGCGACGCGATAATTTCCAATTTAAAGCATTAAAAAAAATAAAAAAGAAAAAAAAAAGATCACCTTGTTCGGTGCAAATTATGCGAATTGCGAGGAATAGTTTCTTCTTAGCGGAAACTGTTAGCCGCGATCGCTTGTTAATAAATATATATCGATATACCCGGTCACCAGTACTTCGTACACACTTTAAACATTACGTAACGCGTCTTGCGTGTTTTGCGGTGCGCATTACCTCATATCAAAGCAATTCTCGAGTACAGCACGGTCATTTTCCCACCGTAGATACCCTTCCCTCTTGGTTCAAATGTGCGTGAACTTGTTTCCGTTATAGAAAAGACACTTTACAGAAAAATCACTATTTCCTTCTTTCTTACTTTTTACGGCACGTAGATAGGATACGCAGAACATTGTCCATACTACTCAACATGCAATTAATTCTATTTGCAATTGTAATTAATTCGTAACATTTACAAAACGAGACTCGGTCACCCTCCAGTTATCTTTAGAAATACTTTGCTTTTTAAATTCCTTATTATTTCCTGTAAGGAGGCAATATTAAACAGATGAAAGAATTTTCTGTCGCTTTAAGTATTTATATTTATATTATCCAAATTCATATTAAACAATTAAAAATTCCTTTCGCGTTTGTAGATAATGTTGATAATGCTGCTCATAGATTCCCTTAAAAACACGTAAACAATGTAATTATTTAGTATTTAAGAAATCACTAAATACCATTTACTCGTTAACAGCAGCCCTTGTCTCTTGTAAGATATTATTAATCGTTATAATATATCTCTTGTAAAGTATAGCGTTATTATTTGTTTTGCAGTTCCATATCAAGATGAATGAATTTGTTATGAATTCGTTATGGACGTATTATTACATTTTCATTTCGTTCCACTTCTTCAAGTTTTAATATACAGGATATATATATATATATACTTTGCATTAGTGATTAATTTAATAAATAACAATATACGGCTAAACTGTAAAAACTTTGCTCGCCATTGTATTTATTATGGTACTTATATAAAAATTAATTACGTCTAATAATAATATATTAAATTTTGTATCATTCTAATGGTACTTTCATATGATTATAAAAATTTGAAATCATAAAAATGAAACGTTGAACCTGATAATTGTAGTCATTGTAAAATATAACGAAGAAATATAAATATGTATATTTATATTTCTAAAAAATTTCTAAAAAAATATAAATATTAATATCGTTACCATCCTTTGGCTATAAAATTGCTAGTATTTCCTGCTATAACCGTTCTCGACTAACTGTTCGGGAAGAAAAGATTTGCTATGTTCGTATTATGTGCCGCATTAAATTGAAATCAAGGAGAAAATATACCCTTGGTAAGACAATGTTGCGGGCAAACATAGGGTTCTTTCCAATATTCGCCACGACTCACGAAACGATCTATAGATCCCAACTTGCTTGCAGTATTTACGTAACGCAATATAGGCCATGCACAAATCGGAAGGGAGGGGGGAGTGAATCATCGATTACACTTGCTAGGCTGCAACATGGGCGATGGCTTCCTCGTTAAACCTTGAATAAGTAATCTGCCCCTGAGGTGATACTCTGCACAGAAAATCATTTAATACCCGAACTTTCTTCAACGGTACGAAGATTTTCGTTTTTCCAAATTGTCTGCAAAACTCGCAAATTAGCTTATGATTTTCAAATATTTTCATTTTTCTAAATTACTTATCAAATTTCTAGGTATGTTTACTTCGACAAAAGTTTCGTGTTAATTTGATGATAAATATAGTTCAAAAATAAAGTTGTGAATAATTTCTTAAACATTTCTTTAAAAAATCTAACAATATCTTAAAAATTATTATTCCTTAATTATTTATTCCTTACTAATACGAATTCGTAGAAAAATTTGCCTTCCATTATCGAGTGAATTTCAAGTATACAAACGAACGGTTGCATCACCGTTTGTTGTTTGCAATTATATGTTGGATTGGAAATTTGATCTTTTACCTCGTATCACGTTATAGTTGCTCGTTGATTCTTAGCTTTATTGATCAATGATTAAATTGCAACTTCGTATTAATACTGGTAATGCAGAGCAATTAAGATATCGTGTTTCTGAAAAATTGAAGAAAATGAATCAACTGATAGAAATGAAACGCGCTAGTTTGTCATTAGTAAATTAATCTTTTGTACAATAACAATTAGAATTAATTATATTATATTTAAATATTTACATCTTTACATATAATTTAATATTTTTATAAATTCATTCAAATGGACAATTTTTTTTATTAAATATTACTTAGATATGTATTATGAAAATATGAAAAAGGAGAAAGAAGGAATTATTGTAAATTTAAGTACATATAATTTATGCTATACTAAGAGATAGTTTTTTTTTTAAGTTATTGAAGAATACAAGTATAAAATATAATTTATTATAAATATTGTGAATAAGGATAGGAGGAATAAGATTGAAATTGCATGAAAGCTCGATCTCGAACAAAATCAACGGTTACACACAAATTATTTGTAATATTTGTCGCCTAAAATTAACAACTACATCTCCATGGTTTTTACTAGTTTCTACGTTTAAATCTTGTTATTCGACGATATGAATGAGACCTCTCGACCGTTTTTACCCTGATGTGTTATATTAAGTGATACTTAACGCACTTATATTTTCTCATGTACATTCGGGAAGTGTGACCTAATTTCTTATATGCGTTGATTTATATTTCCCGAACATTCAGACGAGTCGTTCGGGAAATTTTATAAATCACTGTTACGTGCACATTTTAAAGGAACATACGTATCTGAACATATTCTAATAAAATATTTCTAAGAATTGGTAACGTATAATTTATTTCACTATTAATTTATGCTTAAAGGAATAATATATATTTGTCATATGCGACACGTAATATAGACATTCTTTTCAGAAATAATTTTCAATTTCTTTATTGTAAGAAATAGTTTTGCTATTATTGTAGTTGTAGTTTTTATAATAACTATATTTTTTTGTATGAATAATTGTTGGATTATAGGTTTCTGAGTGGAAGTTATATATTTTTTGCACACGTATTTAATTTTTGGGAAAATAAAGCATAGAAGTGTAAAATCCGTAACAGAGATAAGTTGCAGTAATTTAACATACTATAATGTATTTGCATATTATCACGTAAAATTGCGTACATTAACTGCACTGGAAAGATATGATTCTGAACATCATTTACGATATGGTTTATAATGTTGTTGTACGTGTATTTTTTACATTTTTAACGGCTTTATTGCCGCATTAGATGCTTGTATGTTGATGAAATTTAAATAGGAAGACACATCTTTCACACTAGCACCTTAATTATGTGTTGCTTAAGCTTGTATCGTTACTATACAATCTGTGTTACTTAATCTTATCTCATTCCATGAACTTAGATTTTGCAATTCCTCCTTCAGTTCGAATGCAAAGAAATAATATATTCTCCAATATTTCTCATCTACATTACTTTCAATCATGAGAATCAATAGTATACAATTATACTGTCAAACGTATCTTTTACATAATTCAAAGAATATACATACATTTTAATACACATCGAAAATAAAATAAAAGAAAAATAAAACGGTATAATACTCGACACTTTTATGAATTAATTCTTCGCAGCGGATTAATTTGAAAGAAAGGGGCAAGAATAATTTAATTAAGAGCAAGGCTGTTCTTATGACTAAATATCGATAAATATTCAAAAGAAGAAATTGTCTATTATTTGAATATAAGAAGCACGAATCATAAAAAAAAAATAAATAATTTAAATTTTGATATAGCACTTACTTTCCAAGAATGAAGCAAACATACGTTAGATCGTCTAAAAGGATTTGCTTGTTTAATTTTCAAACGAAGTAATTTAACTTTAATGCAATTTTCGAATCTTTTCACTTCAATCTCGTTTTCGCTATGTTATGTTTTAAGAAAATCTCTAGCGTGAAAATCACATATATCGATAAATATTTCTTTTTATTCTCCTGAAACTAAACAAATTTTCTAATAATACAAAAATGGGATTTGATTATAAATAAGGAAAGCAATGTAGGAGGGTTAAATATGAAGCATGAAAGCGCTAAATGGTAAATTCTAAAAGCAACACCTTAAGAACCAGCAGCACGCGTGCTATCCATACGCTATACGAAGCGTCGATCCGCCACAAGAATTCTGGAATGTTTTGACCCGGTGTGCATGTTTCGACAGCAGTATGACCCAGTCAAGATCGCCAACGGCGAATCCAGCTAAGCATAAATTGCTACAGTACATAGATTCGAAAAGGTCAAAGCATTTGAAATGCAAATAGCATTTCTCCTGCAAGGAAATATAATACCGGTCGGTGATTGCAGAGACGCGAGTCCAGTTGGCTAGCGTAACGTCATTTTATGTTTGATAATTATTTGCATCCCGCGGCTTAGAATATCAAGTTAAATTCCAAAACCATTGGCCGAGTCACGTCTCGACGCATGTTGCATTCACTACCGGCTTCACTTTCTCTACGATATGGCTCACCGTAGTCGATACGTAGGTATCTACGTTCGCTTTGAATTCTTACGATTTTGTACTGCTGACCGATATTCCTTCCATAATGTATCAAACGAATTCTTATTTGAACGATCTTGAAATACACGAAGATAATTGGATAATATTATATTTAGTTGCACGAAAAATTCATAGCGTGTTCGATAGTTAATTTATTTTATTACATTCTACATGTTATATATTCATTTGACATTGAAGAGAGTTATTATGTAGTTTTGGAAAATACTACGCACTACTTTTAGTTGAACATCAAACGCACCAATTAGTATTTTTAAGTATTTTTAAACAAGAACAATCTTATATTTTAAGGAAGAACAGAGAAAAATTGTTTGATATTTATCAGTTTGTTTCATTTGCTTCATCGTGTTTATATTCCGATCTTTACATTAATTTAATTTATATCTTATGACAATATTTTGGACGATTTAATCAATTACTGAACTTTATATTTGAATATAAACTTATCAGATAATTTTCATCTTCGTGTGATCGATCTTGATGTATATAATGATTGGATAATATTTATGAACTTAGATAAAAATGTATTAGATACGCATTCGTCTGAATAACGTGTGCATTACTATAAACAGAGTCTAGAGTGGGTCTTGATATTCTTAAATTTGTCCACTTCTCTAATAACGGAACCCTAAATAAAAACTACGAATTTAGTAAAAGGATGTTGAAGAATATAAATATTTTTCACAGAGGAAAATATTAATATTTTTATCTGTGTCGAAGAAAGATAGTTATCTTTTTTGTAGTTTTGTTTGTTTATGTATCGAGTCTTATGCCTATTACAATTTGTTTATGTATGTGTACGCTTGATACATTTTGTTTCTACCTTAGTTTATAGCTGTAAATTAAATCTTGATTCATTAATATATATAATATAATATAAAGTATGTAGATTTCTGTATGTAATATCTTCTATACGCGTTGTTTGGTTTCTTTATATATCCAAGCAGGAAGCTCTCGGTTTCATGGTTTTCTTTATGAAGTTCGCCAGTTCCCATATTTATTTCTCGGTTTTTATTATTATTATTTCTGCTCATTTCCTATATTTCAATGTGATTTGGTCTGATTTCTGTATACATTCCTACATGTTACATTTATTACATTATACAATATACTTTCTATTAAGGTTTGTTGTAATTGCCGTTTCCTATTTCTTGTAACGAGTTCGTATTTCGGTATCCAAATTGCTGTAGTTTAACCGTAGCTGGGTGACTCAGTTTCTCTTTTTGTTTGATGTTTTATCGTCCATCGCCTCTCAGTTTGTTCCAGAATTTTCTCAGGAATGGAAAAATAGTACATACAGGTATGTTTAATATAGGATTGTAGTTTAGTGATTATAGTCTAGGAATATAATCTTATAGGAATGGTATATGTAGGAATGTGAAAAAATTGCTATGCCAACGAGTCAGCTTTATGTGGGAAAACAATAAGCACTAAGTAATGTAAATTACACATTTTGGAATGTGATACTTTTAAAAGTTGTGATTGTGTTTAAACCCAATACGTAAGATTGTATCTTGACTGTAGACTTTGAAGTACCAATTGGTTTTCAAGTAGATAATGTCGTTTCCATATCACACTGCGAGTCAATAATTGCCAAATGTTAATCTAACATAACTCGTGAATATTTTAACGAAGAACATAATATTTTGCATTTACGTGTTGTAAGATAATTTTCGAAGCAATAAGAAAATACTAAATTACACTTTCTAGTTTTTACAGAAGAGCAGTTGCAAAATTCGCTACGTTCAATTAATTCCATATTATCGTTTTATTGGTCTACGATAAAATATTTTTAAGTATTTTTTTAAATATGACACGAGCATAGTTTTTAATTATAAAAATATTACTTACCGCAATGCTAAAATGTTGTTTGTCTTAATAGCTGTATACTGTGTCTCATGACTATAAAACAACCTAACAACTTCCAGTTTTTACGTTATTCACTGAAATAAAAGAACGGTAGAAAACTAGTTTATCTTCTTATCTGCACAACTATAGAACTAGCGTAACAGTGTGAACTCATTGATCATTAACACCATAATATAAAATTGTAACAATAATTTCTATAAGTTTAACTATTCCACTTTACATGCTTCTAATCAAATTTTGTCGTATTGTATCGTGTAGGTTGTATCTGTATGAGAATTGAAAATTTTAGCATGGTTTTGTAGTTATAACGTAGTGTATATTTGGTTTCTACAAAACTTAATTACATCTCTGGACGCAACAGGATCTTTTCATTCTTAGCTGTTTTATATCAAAATATCTCCTTTATTGTGCTTTCTTTGTGACCTTCATATACAGATCAAGCGGAAAAATAAGAAATCTATTTTCGTCAATTTTCTGATTTTTATATCCCTCGGTAGCTAAAAACAAGTATTTTAATATAAAATAGTTGAAAAAGAATATAATCTAATAGATTAGAATGCGTAGGCTCTTGGAAATAGGTGATAAATTCAATGTTAAGCAATAAATAAAAATTTCTTATAATGTCTTGCAATAAATAATAACAAATAAATTTAATTATTAGATTAATATAGCACGATTAATATTAATGTGCGCAACTAATCTTATTCATCATTTTGTTGTATACTTGGTTGGAATGTTCAAATTGCTGTTCTTTATGAAAGACTTATTACGTTTCTTCCCTGTGATTTCCTACTGAAAGAAATATTCTCGCTTACACCAATACTTGTACGTATTATACGTACATATATATTACAAAATGTATACATTGATTTGCAACTTCTTGTCGCAAGATATCGTAAACTTGTGCAACAGCGTCGAAAAAGCGAGTCATACAATGACAAAAAGGAAGAAACGATCGTAAAAACAATGCATTCCGTTGAAACGGTGATCGATCGTGCGTTCTCGCGGAAGTCGATTCTTGTGTCGCGTGCGTAAAACGGTTCGAAAGATAAACGAAGTCCAATTGCCGCGAAGGAAGCTTCGCAAATATTTAAAACGGCCTTGCATGTGCCAATTCCTGCAAGTTTTACGTCATAGGTCAAGCACATAGGGGACACTGAAAGCGAGTCGCACTATCGGTGCACCGTACTTCGAGTTCGTTATGTAATGGCGCATTGATAAGGAAATAAGTTAGTCGCCTTGACATTGCCGGATCGTAAATACGATACAGTTGTTCTTACCGAAGATTCTTGCATCGTTGTTTCAATAAGCGTGAGCGCGACCTGTAGAGTCTAACACGAGTAACAACAGCGCTGTGAATCCTTCGAACATTCCTGCATGGCCATCGCGAGTCCATTTTCTGACAAAATGTAAATTCTCGCCAACCGGTTATCACTGATATTCCTAGACTGATTGTTTCGCTAATTGAAACGCGTAGTTTACGTAATTATTAATCGAATCTATAACGATTATGATAATTATTAGAAACAAGCCTCTTTCCGTGAATGAGAAAATCGGAGAGTCCGTACTTGAAAACCAGAGAAACTCATTGGAAACCGCGATATATTTAAGTTAATCAAAGAATTTATTATGTAATCGTGTTAACGTGAACCACAAGCCGGTGCAGTGATCGTGTACAGAAGTTACGATGATTTTATAATAGCCAAATAGATTGACCGTATTATATCATAGAAATACGCATGACTTGTACACGTAACAGCTTGATCGGTTCTGTTGATTACGTTGCATTACATTGTATGCATACGCCTATGTGTTTGCACGTGTATGCAAGACCTTATTAGGTTCTACCTAGATATTACGTTGAGGAATTTGTTCCTTCATTGAAAATGTCGAAATGCTTGTTGCGGCATCACGTGAAACTTGTTTCCGATATCGTGCAATTTATGTTTGAAATATGACTAAATTAGAATACGTGTAAATCATAATAATTATTAATATGCCAGTCAAAATATAACTAAGATTATTCGCTTACAAAGCATTATTATTTTGTAAGATATTTAATATTTTGAAAACTATACATGCCTAAATACATATGTAATACATATATTTGTTTAATATTATATGTCATAGATAATTCTATTATCTATTATTTATAATTATTACTTAAACCTGCATCTTTAAAATCATACACGTATGCTAGCAAAACTGAACACCGTTAGTAATTTTCTTATCTATCATTTATAATTATTACTTAAGGTTCTTGTTATAAATTATACTATTGAATATTTCTACAAATTAACTGCAGAGTGTTTATTAAGAAAATTCTTAAAACTACAACAACTTTTGCGCTATCTTCGTTTATGAGTGATAAGTATATCAATAATGCCTAATACTCTTTCGACAGTGACCTAACAATGTAAAGATCCGCACACTATAACTGCTGGCTTGTGAATACTACAATAGGTTCGGAAACTCGAGGATACAGATGTTCAAAAGCGGACGAAGTGGTGCATTATATGAAAAGATTCTAACGACCCTTCATTGACACCTGACACTCTTGTATGTTTGTACAAATATAATTCTACCATAAATATAATAAATCGAGTATTTAGGTTGAGTCAATTCAATCTTCTACAATTATGACAGCATAGCAACGCGACGACTTTCTGACAGTTTATTTTTAACAGATGTATTAATTAGATGACTCAAATTACCTTCCTTATATTTACTTATTTACATTAACAAATCATATTCACGTTTATTTTTTCAATAAGGACGAATGATAATATATAATAATATGTTTTTAAGAATATTAATTCTAAGTTAATATACGAAGATTGGAAGAGAGAAAAGATCATAAGTCAATTTTCCTATTTTTACAAGGAAATATGCTAAATTTTAAAGTCGTTTCCCTGTAAAAATAGGAAATTTGACTTATGATCCTCTTCCGATTGTCAGTATCAAAATTGTCTTTTTATTTGATTTTGGAGATAAATATGTGTTCTTTCGTGTATGTGTACACATGGCCGTACGTAAGCGCCTTTCAAAATTATATAACATACATCAGAATATATGGAAATATTGAAAATATTAAACTATAGTGGTGTTAATATTAATACCGCAAGCTTTCGTGAATTTATCAGCTATTCGTAAAAGTCTCACATTTTTTTACCTAACAAGCTTTTTCCGTTCTCTCATAGTCCATAATCTGCTTTCTAATCATAAACTAACAAAAAAAAATCAACAAAAAATTATTTATCAGTACATTGCGACGAAGAAGAATCTGAAGAAGGAAGAAAAAGAAAAAGGGGATATAAAAAGAGTAAATATTTATGTCGTATAGCTACATTTAATGATTGACAATCTTTGTAATTGCTTTTCTTAATACAATTTTTTCAAATAAAACATACACTTTTGATTCTTTTTCTAAGAAATTACAGTAACTTAAGGCCCCTGACAGAATGTTTCATAATGGATAATAAGAATCTCTATCGAAACAAAATTTTTTAAAGATTTTAAAGATATAGAAAATACATACCTTGATATATTTAACGTGCAATCACATTTTTTAATAAAACTTTGTTTGTAAAAAGATTTATTTTGAGCTAACAGCGAACTTAATATACTTGTACAAAAAAAACTTTTTTCTATGAAATTATTTGGTCCATCCGACAGAAATTCTGACGATATACATGTTGTATCGCTTAATTTGGGACGCACGTACGAGGCGGAAAATGTTTGATAAAGAGGCGCGCGCAAGAAATAACTTGCGCAAAATATTTCCGCCGGAAGCCTGTTTTGCTTTCCCATCCTCCTTCCCGGTCTCGATGTTCTATATCACCATTGTTTAGTGAACGAAAGGGCCGTTTTTATGACTCGCCAATGCGACGATAGGGGATGTCGTCGACAAGACATAATCTGTCAAGCGCAGGCTTGATGACGTTTATATAATCACGTGGTTAAACGTACTGTTGTCAGTACTCTTATGTAACTGGAATTCAGCAGCATTCTCCGGAAAAGCACGAAAATGTGTGCTATGAACATGCAGTATTATTTTGTTACTCGCGCGTGTTTGTTTCTGCGCTATACACGTGTGTATACAAATATATTGCATTAAGCCTTTTATATCCAGAAATCGAAACCTTGAATTCCAAAACAGAGCAAATCCACCGATCCACATTTCCAGAAAGTCACTTTCTTTTTATTTACTTTCTTCAATTCATTATTAACCTTCTTAAGTTTTCTTACGAACATCGTTTATGCATATATTTTCACTATGTTTATGTTTTTAAGTTGCATAATCACCTTCTATATAAAAAGGTTAGCAAAATCGTAAAAAAGATTCTATATTGTTTTGGAAATCGTTAAGTAATTTATTTTACATTATACCTAACGAAGAGAGTTTATTAAATTTAATCACTATCCCAAATTTCACTTTCGGTGTTGTTCTTGTCAGGTTTCTCAATGTGTTCGGTGTATTTCTGTATTAAAGTTTCGAATTATGGATAATGATCCACCGATGACTTTATCTCGTGACATTTTGCAATTTTTAGTGCATATTGGTTCGCTATTGTTAACTTGCATTACGGATCGAACATTGATACTGGACCTTCTCTTTAGGTTGAAACGAGTGCATGATTAATAATTTCGGAATAATGACTGTTAGAACAGTCTTTTTCATGTCCCTGATGTTTTGTTATGGCCGTTGAAAACTACCTAAAGGAGAAGTGAAATTTTTATGTTATTTTAATATAGTAAGCTAAGCAGTCTGAAAATAGATAGAACAATAATATACATATAATAAGGTAAAGTTATTTGAGTCACCGAAGCTTTAACATTTTAAAATTTCACCTTGAGCTTTGTACAAAGTAACATCACTAACGAGAGTAAGGAAATATCGTGTGCTTTAGGTCTGGCATGAGAAAATATCAATAACAGAAAAATGATTCGAATAACTCTATGGTAGATAGGAAACATTACAATAACAATTAATGAAATAAGCAACGAAATAACTGGCAGAAATAAGATGATATGCGCGCTACTAAATTATGATAATTAAAACTGGGGATATTAACATTAATTAAATAAGCTTCTTTTCTTTTAATGAATGGAAGTTATATTTTCATAGAAAACTGCGGCCATCAAGTTATACGATTAATAACAAGTTAAATAGTCTGTTTTCAAGTAGATCGCTCTATTATTATCGCTATTATCTATTATCTATTATCGCTCAACTGCTAGATGAGTTACTTTACCTTGACTTAGAGAACCTACTTAACAAGTAGACTTGTATTGTTTTTAGAACATGTAGCTTTACATGTAATATTGTTGCAAATTTTTATGTAATCCCTTCGTGAAAGAGTAACAATAAATACATACAACTACATGAGCGTAAAAGACATTCCTATTTACTATTTCACAACTCGTTCACTGTATTGTAATAAGAAACGTGGATTTTTTACGTTTCCTGTTGTCTACATTTAAAATCAAGTTTGATTAGGTCGTGTTACAGAAAACATATGTAATATCGTTAAAAGTACGGTAATCGATAGTTTCTTTTACGTATGAACGAACAGATTTGAAGTTCTTCATAGCCTTAAATAATAATTTCAATGTAATATGCAGACATGCTGGTAATGTTAATTAATCTGTTGTATGTTATTTATAATGACTTGCGAAAGTATTTGAATACTTGCTGTATGTGTATTATATAAAACATTTAAAAATTCGGCTAACACCGTAATGAAATAGAACTATTATGGTTATACTGACAAAATTTGAAAGCAATCTGACAATGTATTTAGAAGTTACAAAATATTTATTGCAAACACTAATATATATTTAATTAAATCAGAATGCAGCAGAATTAGAATAGCCATCTTAAAGATATAAATGGTTCCACTGCGTAATATGCATATACTTACACTAAATATCTTTTAATTTCTATGTATATTTTCGTATTTCTTTCAAACTTTACCAACGTAATCGTAATAGCTTTTTCTTTTTCTTATCATCCTAATTAAAATTTACGTTTCGTTTGCAAAAAACATTCCGCAAATTGGTTTGGTGTATTGCATATAACAGCATATAGGTATTTTTCCATTGGTTCATACCTTCAAATATCTCGTTTACGATAATGATAGTTGAATCATTCGAATTGTTTCGACGTAGTCTTTTCAAGATAGAATTTAATGATTCGTAGTATTCACCAAGAAGGAACAAACAAACGTCGAATCAACATAGGCCTTACGATCGATCCTTTTGACGTAAAATCGATTCTTATCATTTACGAACTTTCGATTTTGTCACGAGTGAGTTTCTTCGTTCAACGTAAACAAAGAGATTGACTCGGGAGTACGTTAGCTTAAGGTTTTTAGCACAAAATTATTACTAATACGTATAGACATTACTTCATACATGCAAACTAAGTAAAAACCTTCTCTCTTATAGTAAATGTTCGACGTGTTTTCCTTCTATTGCAACGCAAAGCTCATATCTACGTATCATAGATCGTTTGTGTTGACAACTTTCAGCTAACGTACTTTTGAATCAATCTTTTTGTTTACGTTCAACGAAGAAACTCGTTCAAGAAACAAGCTTTACGACAACGAATGTTCGTTGATAATTTAAGGTAGGTTAATTGGACATCTTTTGCTCCTCTCAATCGATACAATAAACCCTTAAAGTATTGGACTCTTTTCTTAACACCTTGTATATATTGTTGCCAACGAATTCGAGTAATCATAGTAGTTTGTCTCGTTACAATTTTAATGAAATTTCAATACATTTTATATGCATGCGTAATACCTACATTTATAAAAAAATATTTACAAGTCCCAGAGTGCTTTTGTAAGCTACACTGTTCGTGTACGATTTGATCGTATTCCTTTTCGATACTTATGGTAGTTGAAGAAGTTAGTAATTTATTTCCTTATTGATTGGTCACCTCGCGGGTGTTCCTTAATTTGACGTCCTGCGCGTTTAAAGATGAGAATCGTTCGTCGTGTTTCGTTTACGTCTGAGCAAACAATTCGGAGCTTAATTAACAAGTTATCGAGCCAATTATAAAAACGTACAATGGCCTGAAGGAAGGTGATCCTCTAATTTGACTTGCGATCCTTTTGCCAACGTTATGGATGTCGGCGCTTCGTATATATTAATTTCATTTTCTTTATTAATAATTGTCAATTCAAACTATGCATATAAAATATTTTTTTATTAATCTACTAACGATTAAATAGTAAAGCAACGCTTTATAATTTATCGAAAGATATTAAATCGAGTAATAAATCAGAGACACTGAGAAAGGACTTCAACAACCTAAAAAACGAAGTTCATCATAGTGTTAAACATTTTTCCAGAATTTAGAAAATTATAGTATATATGTGAAGGAAGGAATAACGGTGAAAAAACATTTAGCAAGTTCTTGGAATTTTCTCTTTCATAACGATAATGTTAGAAAACAAAATGTAAGCTTATTGGCAAAAAATTACAATTAAAATTTTGCATTAATACGATATTGGTCCTTCGTAAATCAATAAAAAATGATAAAGAAAGTCTTATTATTTTTTTATATAGCGCATGAATAATTATTGCGGCGCCAATCGGACAACAATTTTATTTGCGATAGATATTATATCTATTAAATAATTTCATTTAAGATTTGTATTTTGTTTGTATCGTGTGTTTTATTTAACGATAGTATAGTCTTTTGAAGTATCGTATCGAGTCTACTCAAATCAGATTATTTATAAGCTGAAAAACATACGTAATATGAGCCATTCTCATGGAACGATATGTCATTCCTTGCAATTTAATTGCTGTCTAACACATATTTCGTGTTCAAACGTCACATCGTGTATACTGGACGTAATATTAGGCTTCTTTTGCGAAATTTATTTAACGTTCACGTTTCTGGGACGAGTCTCAAATTTTCTATACATCGACAAATTCGATAGAGGGTTTGAAATAATACGTACAAGTTTCTGTTATAATCAAACGTATACGCATCCTTCTTTTCACGCGTAATAAATCGATTAACAATTCTTTAACAAGGAAAATGACAATCAAATACGATTATATCTTGATAATGTTCTTTGAGAAAATTATTATTAAAAAATTTAGAAGAAGTTTGGAAATTTATTTATGTACGTTCTTAAAATATTTTGTAAATCGTGGCATAATCAAACATTTTATTTGCAGATAATTGGGCCATGCAGCCAAATGAAGGGCCAAGTGGAACTGCTCGAAGTAGATTTGAGGGTATGCTTACTTTTCTCCATAATTTTAAGCTAATATATAGATATATTGAGTTTTAATATGTATTTTAACAAATTACTAATTTCGTCAATTAAAAGAAATAGAGAACTATATATCATATATATATATATATATGTCGGAGACGAAAGGACACCGGTCTTTCCCTTCGAAATTCCGTGGAAAGTTTCCGATACTTCAACTTTATTAACTCGATATAATAGTCCGAAAAACTTGAGATAACGAGCTTGGGCTCGACAACTAGCCGCGGTCACGGGATGAGTGTTTTGCTTAGCAGAGGTGTGGAGTGGTTGTGTAGTTCTTCTTAGAAAAAAAGGGATCTAGCTGTAGCGGCACACGGACTCTAGGACAAAGCAAGCCACGCGTGGCTTTGCCTCGGAAGTGTTTATATTATGGGCTACACGTTGTATTAACGATCGAACTCTGGGCGGAAAGAGTGTCGCCGCTGCACGGGACTGCCTAGCAACGGCGGTTGGAATTTGTTGATATCCCCGACCAATATGAAAACAAATGAACACGATCGCAAGGAGAGGAAAATCTTAGTCGGTCGAGCATTCGTGCGATCTCCTTGGTGAGTTACGCATCGTCTTACAAGCAAATATACCTAGCAACCCGAGAAAACGTTATCTTGTGCCTGGAAAGTACATTTTACGATTAACAAAGAGTTATCCCTGTGACCGCGGATTCGTTGTCGAACCCAAGGCCATTGTTATTACCGCCTAATTACCGCGATCTTTTGTAAATCGTGTATTATTTGTACTGGTGTTAATAAACATTATCGATAGTCGCGACAATGACTGATTCTCGTGAGGATTCGTTGCACGCCTCTAATCCTGATTTTAATGTTAACCCGACATATATAAATAGAGAGAGAGAGAGAGAGAGAGAGAGAAGGAGAACTATCACATTACCAGAAACAAGTCTGGTACATATATCAACATTTTTTTAGCACTTATCTTGTGCGATATTTAATATTATTATTAATTCTCCTTAATTGTCCAAATTTCCTTCTTTTATTACTTATATAGTTTTCAAAATATTCTTAATAGGTTGATTTATCATAACGTCGTAAATGTTAATTTATTACGCTCCGTTTTATTACTTATTTGATTTTTTAAATACTTCCGAATAGATTAATTTAGATTTATATTAGTCTTAACTTATGACACGCATTTTAAAATAAATATGAAATAATCCACATTTAGGCTTAAATTTTGTCACTTATATTACTCGTATGCGATTGTTTGTATATGTGTATACAATTGATTTTACACAAATATACGTCGAAATAATTATATGCATTATATACACGTATTAATGTATTAAATCACGTGACTTTCTGTTACATAATATAAATGCACGGTCAACATTGACTGTATTAATACAGGAAAGAATTTGTAAATAATGAAAAGCAAATTATCAGAATTAAAATGAAGAAAATAGTAAAAGGATAGATGTGTGAAGAGTTTCGAATTATAGTAGGTAGTTACAGCTCAATACTTATTCGTTATATGAGCATAATCAAGGGACGAAAGAATATGTTTTCACAGGCTGCAGCTTTTTCCGGAAAAATATTGAGTTACACAAGATTGACCAGTGTTATCTTACCAATCAACGGAAAGAACTGATTTCCGGAATCTCTGGTCACTCAGGAATCGGAGAAAATAATTGTTACCTTGATGTGCTGCTAGTAACTAAAGAATACTGAGTGAATGAATCTAATAGATTCTATCCGAATGGAGATCATTAATTTCACTATGTAAAATAATTTGATGAATCTTGACTCCCATAATCTTTGATAGTAAGTTAATTATAGAAAATGGAAATAATCGTAAATCAACATATAGAAAATTCAGATTAATTTAGGTATCATAAAACTTTGAAAAAATAATTTGAAATGTCTGCGTATTTATCATAAAATTATTATATCTGTAGGATAAAAAAGAATAGCAGATTAATTACTATGAGAACACGATCAATTGCTAACTCGGTAATACGGACTACTTGTTGGCAATATAACGGAATTTTTAATGTCACTTGCAATATAGAACAAAATATAATTACATGGTTACGTTTAAGGTTTCAGGATTAAGAATATATAATAAATAAATATATGTATACAGCGAGTCACAGTATCTATTCATACCTTTAATTTGAACAACTGATATTTTTTTACAATACAAAATTGAAATTTCTAATCAATGATAACGTATGCTGGAATGATGAAAATCAGTTAACGAGCATTCTCATTGTTAAGAATTTTGAATTTTGTATTATAAAAAGATACGAATCATTCAGGATTAATAATTTGGTGGTACCAATACTTTTTAGAATGACTTACTGTGCATGTGTACATATACGAAACTCATAATCTTCAATATCGATCGTCGATTATTTACATATTGCATACGAATACATCACACACCATTTTAAAGCTTAAAAAGGGCATAATTGAATTAAGATTCTTATCGAATTTCACAAATTACAAATTACTGTCGTTAGTAAAAATTTTTGCACGACACGTTAACAGGTTTTATAATATAAAATGAAATTTTGCGCGCCAATTTTATAAATCATAAATTATTCCCTTATTTCCAACGTGATAAAATTGTAAGGAAGAGATATTAATGATGGGCAAACTACGATGCAAGACGGTCCAGAAAGAGAATCTTTCTATTGTTATGAAACAAAATCTCTGTGGTATAACCATCTTAAAAATTTGAAAACGCGACAAATTCTTCAACGAGAGATCCCACTTGCTGCAATTTTTCCCTATAAACTATAAACTAATCAGCGCGGCGCCCGATCCGCGTTTGTCACATTTGAGGATTATTCCCGAGCGAAATATTTCAGCTCGAAAATTTACGGCCGCCGATAAGCCGATGAGGCCCGTTAACAAAGGTTAAAGATCGTTGTTTGAAATACATTGTTTCTCGGCGAATAATTGGATAAGCATGATGCACGAGGGAGAGAGAGAGAGAGAGAGAGAGAGAGATAGAGGGCGAGAGGAAGAGAGAAACAGAAAGGCAACAGCGTGCGAAATCAGCGTAAATTAATCGAGGATGATCTCCGGTTACTGAAAAATCACGCTAATGAGTATGTAGGGCCGATTTAGAGAAGGGGTCGAGGAAGGTCTCTGTGGTCACTTCAAACGTCGATGTCGATCATAAATTGGGGGCTGATACGATGGGGACGATGACAATTACCGTTGCGTTACAAACAGATCGGTACATACGGACCGACGTTCGAGCTTAATTCGTGTAATTAGCACTAATTAATACAATATACTCAACTCTCGCAAGATCTTAGCATTGATCAGGGATCAAGGGATCAAGAGATCATTTTGTAGATGCTACACATCGGTCTTTGCTGATTAAAATACAGTGGGTCACGAAAGTTTTCAAATACTTACTATAGAGGATTTTTATAAATATTTTCTATGCGTTCTACGAAACTTTGGCAAATACCATTAGTACTGCAATGAGATACGATTTTATTGTAATTATATTAACAAAATTTGAAACCAAGCTGAAAATTCATATATGTACTAAACGTTACAATAAAAAATATTCATATGTGTCGCTGCCGTTTGACTTTCTATTCGTTAACTTATATTTATTATTTGTTATAATCTTTTTTAAGGAGTTTATGATGTATCGTACTCATATTTGTACTGCATACGACTGGCGCACGAAAATGTTTGAACACGTAACAACAAATTTTTATAAATGCCACGTATGCATTATATACGAAACTTTCTAAAATTGCAATAACATGAATTGATGTTACGACTATCATGATAATATTCACAAAACCTGAAATGAATCTAAAAATGTATGTAAAAATTGTATTTAGAATAAACATATATCGAAGTATGAATAACCATAGTAAACACGTACTAAGTGTTAAATATTATTTTACTGAATATTGAGGTTTATTAATACCATATAATAAGTAATTGACTGTTTAAATACTTTTGTGGTCTCTACGAAATATGTACTTGTAGTATCTACGTACGTTTGCAGATTTGTTTCAAACTTCACCAATATAAACGAGACGAATCTCATTTCAGTGCTAATGTTTCAAGATGTTTCTAATATAAATTGCGTATTTTATATTTATTCGATATGCATTGAAACGTTCTTTCATAATGTTATTTGGTCGTGTAGTAATCGTATCGTTAACCATTAGTGTGTGAAATAATCAATTTTAAGCTGAAAAATTGAAGGAAACTATTTTTATCCCCGTATAATGCCCATATGATTTAAAAGTTACATAACTACCGATCTATATGTTTTTAACATTATTTTGTATCCTTCTTACTATTCTATTTTGCTTTATCATCATACTATGTATTGTTTTGTCAACAAGCAATTTATCGCTACTAGTACTTGATTTTCCTATTAAAGCGAATAACTATGACCGATTCTCTTAGAACAGTTCTTTTACCCTGTGAGAAAAATTATTCTTTTATTAATTATAAATCATAGGAACATATTCCTTCTGATGTTTCCATAAAATAAAAAATCTAAATCTAGTTTTACTGGAAACGAATATATTTATCGTTTAATTATTGATTTATTCAAGTGCTACGTTACAAATAAATAATATCAAGCGTAACAGGGCGAATGGTAATTTTTGGTCGTATACATATTGTGGAAATTTTCAAGTCAACGAAGAAAAATCTAATTCCTCTGAAGATTAATTTACATTTCTAACGTTGTGTTAATATAATTTACTTTAATCAATTATAACTACAAACTCTGGAATATAACAGAGAGTGATTTTATGGTATACATATTTGCCGTGACCCGATTGAATATCGACAATACCACGATTCTTACAAAATAATAAGAGAAACTTTTTTCATAAAACATCCACGCTCCCTCCCGTAGTATCTTTCGAGTTGTTCCTGTTTACGAAGAGCCTGTACAAGAAGTCCGCAAACGTCATTCGGCATCTTCTTCGTTGTGTAAGGACTGCTACGATGTGTTGCACGTAGCTGCATTTTTAAATCGAACAAATAGTATTTTGTGCACGCATACATATGTATACACGGAGGAAGAATTAAATTTTTCATTGATAATGCGAACATAACCGAAAACACAGGAATGAAAAATATTAGATATCTTTTTGGATACGTGTCGATATTTATTATGACTTGGCTGTTGCGTTATTTTTCCGTGAAATTCATGCGTATTTATCGACTCGATTGATATGCTCGATGAATAATGGTTTCTTTTACTCTCATATTGAATCCTGTACACACACGCAGTGTGGGTATACTGGTATTAGCGTCTGGCCTGAACAATTCACATTTTGTTGGCTTCCTGTGATAGATATTGGGAAGAAATTCCTTAAAATGCACATTTTAAAGGTGATAATACCAGACAAACTGTCATACAAAAGTCATAACAAACGATGTAAGTAGTACACGTGTTACAAATATCGAATGAGTCAGTTATCTTGACGAGAAAATTTTAAAAAATTATTGAAATACATGCAATATATTGTTTTCTAATATTTTCATTGAAACATCTTTGCGATCATCATAAAATTATGAACTATATTATTTGGTTAATTCATAATGTTAATATTCAAAAGATTAATATGATATTATGTTTATATATTTAATATGATTATTCCGTTTATTTCCTGTTTCAATTTTAGTTTTACTTTCAATTAGCTGACTGTAATGTAAGTCGAGTCAATGCTATTTTTTCATACAATATTGTACCTTCACTATTTTATATTTTATATATCAATATATTGTTTCAAAACGTGAAAATGTATGTTGGTAGGAAATATAATTATGACTCGATCAGCCATGAGACTAAAAGGATGATACTTTTAAAAACGGAAGTATATAACTAAATTTTCAAAATCTTAGACTACTATGATTTTCAATCATATTCTTCTCAGTGTTCCATATTACGATGTTTTTGAATTTCTTCTTTAATGTAATAGAGGCTCACATTGTTATCTTTACATAACATATTTTTAAGTATATTTCATTTTAAGTGTAATCTCAACATTTAGTTTTGGAAATCAACAAAACATTTTCTTAAATGTCCTTTTAAATTAATCTTCATACGCCATAATATTTTTTCTTTTCCTTTTTATATTTTGTTCATTTGCTTTTTAAATATATTTTACAAAATTGTGTAACTATTGTAAATTTCCTCTGTTTGATTGAATTAATTGTAGCATTTTTACACTCATTTGATTTCAATACTGGATTACTCGGCGCGTCTCTCGAATAGAAGTAACCCTCACGTTAGCTTATTGGAAATTTTCCAATGACCCCTTATACCTTTAAGGGGAATAAATTCGTCGTAGGGTTGGGACCCTGATTCTTCGCACATTCGATTTTATTCGAATTTCGGCACAACAGAATCGCGAGTGTATCATTTTTTCCAACTACTTTCTTTTTCTTTCACTCGTATTACGTCATGACTAAAAATATCTTGTAAAATTGATCGAAACACATTGTTGCTAATTTATGTCAGATACTCGAATAGATAAAAACGAAGGTGGTTGCATAAACGTAGTAAACGAAATATTAATTTTTCGTCTTCTTGGAGAGAATTTCGACCTAAGCATACTTTTTTGTTCTTATAAAATTTCTCAAATTTGAGGAAATTATGCAAGAATCATTATTGATGTGAATGATTTCTCACTTCAATTTTATGCTACAAATTTTCTTACAATATAAAAAATCTTTATCTACGTTGAAATGAAAGCAAATTTAAGACACAAAAAATTTGAGAATCGCAGAGTGATCGATTAAAGTTTTCAAGATTAAATTAGTCAAGTTATTGGAATTCGGGCAATTCAAATTTGAATAAGTTAAAACATCGTTGCTAGCAGGAAATTGTCATTTTCTTGTTTAAATATCTTTACAAGGTTCTATACTTATCTTTATTAGTCAAATCACTGGATTTCTAGTAATTTTGAACACTTTGTTCCTATGAATCTATTAATTTACGTAACTTGTGATATGCTTTCAAGTTTCGAAAGATGTTCCTTGATTTGATGTAATAACATTTCTAGTTTCGCATTTATTAATATTGATTAATTAAACTTTATCGTATCTTTACTCTGTTTATAATTATTAGTAACATTTTATAAATATTTTCAAATAAATTTCTACGAAAATTGTTATAAATATACTATGTGTGATGTACGAAATTTTTGAGCTTTCATTAGCAATGAGATACGATTACCATGATTATAATGGAAAAATTTCAAACAATTCCAAGAATCTACCTATATAAAAGTAATCTTAAATACAGTTTGATAATAATCCTATTAAATATAACGAATAAATATATATAATGAAAAATCAAATAATTCGGTGACCCGTGTGATTTACATATATTTGCAATAAATATTTTATAACACACACCTACATTTTTAAATTCATATCAAAGATTAATACTATCATGACAATCGTGTCATGTTGCACTGGCAATAAAATTCCAATATAGTCTGTAGGCATAACGTACATAATATGGGATTCATAAAAAGTTTCTGTAAATATTTAAATACTTTCGTTCGGTACTCTACATGACTAATTTCCTCTTATTTTTTTTTTTTTATTTAATTTTATATTTTTTTTTTTTTTTTTTCAAATAGTTTGTTCAAGTAAGTTCATTAATTTTGGCAAGATTTTACCGATGTATATTTGAGACAAGAAAGAAAGTATGTTCTGTTAATCTTCCATTCGAGTCAATTAGTGTCATATCGACGATAAGACGTGAAATTACAAGATATCGATGCCATTTCTCAGTGTTTCGCAGAATACACAGTTCTCGAGCCATTCGAATGACAGTATCGTTATTAACGTAATGTAATTAACGAAACCTGTATTTCCCAATAGGAAAACAGACAGATGAAAATAATTTACGTAATATTCCATTATGGAAATACTTCCTAATGTATATATACCTCTTAGTGTGCAGAAACATCATTAACATTTTTAGTAACCTGCATCTTAAATCCAGACAATTTGTACTAAAGTTGTAGGGGAAACCATAAGTCATTTTTATTGATTCTCGAATTTTTGTGCTATTTGTTGAAGAAAACTTACTTTAAAATAATATCATTGGGAAAGGAACGATTTGTTGATGAGCCACGAAAGTATTCCAATACTCATAGATACATTTTACGAATATATTATGTGTGTGTTCGAAGCATTTTAAAATTTCATATAAGACTCGACATTCATGATTATATTGGTAATTTAAAACAAATTTGTAAAAATATAGAGAAATTACAAGGTATTTAGTACAAATGTATATTTCATAAAGACTAGTTATCCGTTATATTAATAAACGTCAATATTCAGTGGGACCATGTTTAACACTCGGTATATGCTTAACATAGCTATTCATGCTGTATACTAATATTTTTGTTAAGATATAGCGGGGATTGGATAAGCAAATAATTTAATTTATTTAACGGCACACCAGTTATACATATATCTTATATTATAAGGCTTACTCGCACGCTCTCTTATTGTCAACCGACTCTTCCAGATGCTTCTTAACGACTGACTGACTGACTGACTGACTGACTGACGACTCTTTGCCTAACAAAGGCCTGGACGACCTCTAACGCTTACACACACATATTCACATGTTGACACTCAAAAACTAGTGTTTCCATCACGCATTTGACCCAGGACAGCACATAAAATTATACATATTCCAACAATTTTATTAAATATATATTTGTTTGCAACATATATCTTGCAATTTCTACATATATACAGTTGTGTCTTATTACAATGCTAATACTTTTAAATATTTTATATAGCACGTACAATATGAAACTAAAAATTTTCTATAGTAAGCGTTCAAATACTTTCGCGAGTCAATGTAAGTTTTATAAAACGAGGTGATGTTTATATTCACGAAATATTAAAAGTGTACAAAACCAACAACATAATTCAAGATTAAAGAGTTATTTGCAATAAGGGACGTATCTGCTAAAATCGTGTTTCGAAGTATTCGAAGTCGAAACATTCTTTCGTTTACAAAATCGCGATATTTACGAGACGCCTATAAACTCAATAATACATAAACTTCGTTTTTAACATAGACTAAAATGATAAAAAAAGATGAATCTTTACTCCTAGTAAAAAGTGATAAAGCTTTCAAGAATATGATTTTGAACGCGCTTCTTCCGAATATCGAGTTTCCTCGTTACATTACTACATTGAAAGTAGTTATACGTGCACGGTATTTTATTAAACGCAGATTTAGATAAACATAATGTGATAAAATCAGATATAGGAGCTGTATAAAACATCTATTGAATAGAAAACAAATATGAGGAAAGTATTATATTTGTAGCTTAATTTGATGTCAAGTTATATCAATAATGGAAGAAATATCTATAAACTCATTTTTTATGTATATTAGAAGTAATCTTCAATCATTTTTTGTAACTTTACAGCATTAATTCGCACAGATTATAAGTTATGTAGACAAAAATTGTGCATCGTTAATTTTGAATGTGAATTGAAAATATATTACGCATCGAAGTTATTGCCTATTATTATAGGTGCGAAAGATAGGTTTTGAAAATAATTGTTTTAATTTGAAAAGTATTAAGATGAGAATTGATAAAAGATAGCTTTCGATTAACTTTATGCGTATCAATCGTTTAAAATCTTTAAAAGGGCGACAAAAATATATGTTTAGTTCGAAAATCAAATAAAAATATACTTAAATTGCTAATATAGTACTAATTGATATTTGAATTTTAAAATTCTCCCTCTGTAAAGCCCGAAAAATGCGAGTTATCGTAGCTTTCTCATGTAGTTTACATATATGTAGCGAAATCCAATTCTGTTTATCTACCTTGCTAACCGTTCAGAAGTCGCCAATGGTCAACTCCAAAAATTGAAAAGTATAGGAGAATAGTGATAATGTTATAAATACTGTTTTGTTAATTTATTTTAAATTTTGCTATTATTTATATAATTTCCTTCTAATAAATAAACTTATGGACGCAAGTCATTCATTTTTTGAGAATTAAACGTTAATCGCGTATTCATGCAATGAAATTAAGCGATAAACAAGCGAAATTGATCAGTTTGGTTTTTAAGAGACTCTTATGCCAGAAGGTTGGGGATAAAACGTGGCGATATTTCTTCTAATTGAACAATCAAAAACGGAAGTCGTAGCTTTCGAAACAAATTTTGAGCGATTCCGATGAAGTGGTTGCGCGAAAACCTTATTGGTTTCCTGTTGAACCTTCCCGAGGGATTAGACCTGCGTATGATGATCACGGTACCATCGACATCGACGCTGTATAAGCGCCGAAGTGTAGGGCGGTTTTAGTCACTCCCACTTGCGCCGGCGACACGCGACCGCGTGGTCTATTTCCTCGTGTCTCGATTTGCCGCGAATTTTCAAAGTGTTCGTCCTTTCGGAAATTTGAAAAATTTGGGAGCTCTTAACACGGAAATTAATTCCAGAGATTTAGAAATATAAAAATTTAGAAGCTTTAAAAATAGAAGTGTAAACGCATAAATCAAGATTGCGATAATTTTAATTATGTGAATTTTGTTTTGCTGAAATTGTACAGATTTGAAAAGATGTAATAAGGTAAAATGTTCATATATTCAATAACGTCAAGTTCTATCAAATTGACACGTACCAATTGATACGCACCCCCTGATATGTAAAGGTCTCCTTGAAAGACAAAAGACTCGTTGATGTCATTGTAACGAAGATAAAAAGCTTCTTGTGGCTCTAGAAAAAACACATCGATAAAGCATTTTCACCGCGAAAGACAGCAAATTATCGTGCAAGTTAGCTGGGTTATCTGAAAACTCTACTACTCTCGTCGAAAGATACCGAGCGATATCAATACCGTAATCGATGACATAAGAAAAAGCAACTCTACTTAGCGTAAAAATACTCGAAGAAAATCGACTGAAACGTACTAGTAGTACCATTCGTGCTATTATAGTGGCAACAGAAGTAGGTCGATAAAGGTCATTTTTCATAGAACATTATTTCAAAGAGTAACATACGATTAAACAAGAACAATAAAGCACTTAATCGAGCGACCAACTGTCGGAGCTTTTGGAGAAGGGAATAGACAGAGAGAAAAGTTGGCACAAACGTAGAAGCAAGCGATAGTTTTAGTCACTCCCACCTGCTGCGGTGGGCCAGAAGAGCACGTGGTCCAGAACAGCGGTAATCCGTATTCCGTCAGGATCTATCATCGGTGTTGTTCCACTTCCACCTCCGGCTAGTCCACCACCACCACCATCGCTACCACCACCCGCGCTCAGTATTCGTTTGCCGCCTCGGGTGAAGAGTGCGCGTGAGTTCGTAAAGTCGTTCGCTACCACCACTACAACCACCACCTCTCTAATGGAACAGTAGTGGCACGGTAAACGATCGCGAAGGTTGCCAACGGTTGTGGCGTTCCTCGTGTATCGTACGGTTCTCGAGGTGGCCGCCTCTTCTTTCGGTAGCACGTGGTAGCATCGAAGAACTCGCGATATTCGACTCAGTGGTCCGCGAGCGGCACGACCTCGTCGTCGTCGAAGAGGCACCCTCGAAGCACGAGGGCATCGGTCGAGAGGAGGGAAGGCGTGAGGCCTTCTGCGCTCCTCGAGGATGACGCCGCTTCCTCGTCGTCGGCGACGACGTGGATGTACGCGCTTCTCGGTAAGCTCTAAACGACGATAAAATATTAGGAAAACGTAGAATCAAGAGTCGAAACGTGGTTGCAACGTGTAAACAAGTGTCTGAGTGTCCGTGAAAAATTCTGCTCCGTTGTTTGAAACGCAAGGACTGTACGTTGAAATCGTCGCTGGTGAAGTTCGGCTAAAACAACGAGGAATTAAATGTATTTATTTATTAGAAAACACGTTCAATTAAATTTATCATGATTATTTGTTCACGAAGGATTGACAGATTGTTTCTTCGGTTCATCCCGAGCAACGTGATTCGAGGTGCACGATCGCGTTATTTCCTGGTTTCTCTTATATTCCTTGGTGCAATAGTGGTGTTCTTTATTGTTAGAAAGCATTTTATACTCGGTGAATATTTGGTGGAATGACACGTGTCAGTGAAAATGTGCACCGTCTTTCTAGGATGCTCCGATCTCGACATAAAATTATCGCTTATCGACGAACTACGTGCCTCTGGAATCTCACGTTGCGCATCCAAGGTATCTCCCTACTTTCTTCATTAACATCGCCTATGACTGCCCGTTGCAACGATCTAATCGTATTGTAAATATGATTTGCGTATTGTTACTCGAATGTTTGTCAGACCATGTAGAAATCAGCTTATCTTCGAGAGACTCTTCAATTCCTGGTAATTTCTAAATTTCTTTCTCTATTCTCCATATCAAATTTTTTCTTTCCTTCTTCTTTTATATCTTCTCTTATCGTAATCAAAGATCAATGTGAAAATATGCCGCTTTATTTATATCTTAAGCGAATGCCTCTTCCTTGGCGCAAAGCGTTCATCTTATCCTATTCTCGTTGTTGAACGCAAGGTTGATAATTCTCTTCGATAATCATAATAGCGTTCTTCGTCTAATATTGTTCTCTTCTGATTTGATACGGGCTGACATTATCTTCTTATCTCTGACTATTACATTCTATATCATGAGCAGCACCCTTTTTCTGGATTTCTCAAGGTGAATTGAACGCGAACGATCATATCATAGTTGCACGTTTGCTACAAAAAATTAATTTCTAAAATTAAAAACGAGATTTTGCACGGGTTTAAAAGCATATACGTACATATCTAAAAGTTCGTTATATTTTCCTTAAGTGTTTTTGACTTTAACAGATGATATTTATTATCATAATTAGGATTTGTTACCTTGCTTAGTTCCTCTTTCCCCTTCTCCTTTCTTCTTCTTTTCTTTCAATTACACTTTTTGAGAAGATACTTGTAAAATGCAATTACGTTTCTAATTCGTTATTCAATTGTTTAATTTTACATATTCGATTGGTTGATTGTACAATGATGACGAATAAAGTGAAAATCGATCGGAGGATTGAAATATTGTACCTTTTATCATTTTTATAATTTTGTGCATTTATAAATATCTCTCTTTGATAATCTAATATAATTATATGCTTAAAATATGTGTCTTTTATTGCTGCAATTTGATAAAAATTTGAAGTCACGACGCGTCGAACGCGTATTTTACTCGAGGTTAAACGAAAGTTAACGTTACATTTTAACATTATCTTTGTGACAGGTGAATACAATTTTTTAAACTTGTACTGTTTAGAGAATATTAAACGCTATTATCGAACGTTAAATGTAAATCCATTTACTAGTGCCCTTGTTATACAACATAGTAAAAAAGAATTGCAATTCTATTAGATAAACAAAATAATTTTCAACTCCTAACAGAGTAAGGAAAAATATTTAAATATGTAAAAATATTAAAATATAGAATTATACATTTTGCAGTTTATAACATGTTAACTTCTTGCTAAATAGTAGAACTTCGAAACGTGTATATTGATTCTACATCAAAGACAAAGGCATTTAACAAGTATATTATTGAATTTAAAGCCGAATTTACACTATTTTACTTTGTTGGGATATGGCGGATGAACGCTGTTTTCGTCCTCGTTTCATTCGTGTTTGACACTGTATAAATTCGGCTTAAGGCTATAAATTGTTTCGAGTCAACCATCTTTTCTTTTCGTGTTATAAATCGGCATTGCTAACATTATTGATTTTATTTGTAATTGCGCAAATTTCCGTGTGTCGTGTAATAGGATGAAAAGATCGCTGGTTCTTAACGTCTTTTACGCAGGAGAAAAGTCATTGAAATGTTTCTAAACGACACTTGTAGTATTACAAAATTACTGTCGGTGTCATTACGACATCACGCGGAATGATAATCATTAGTCTGCAAGTTTCTTTCTTTCGTTGTTGTATCGAATTACTGAATGAATTTTACGCCAGATGTGTTGCGCAAACGATATTTAATGATCTTGCACTTGAATTTTAAACGAAGTAAAATATTTCATTTGGCTTTGCTTATTACTTAACGAGAATTCCATTATTAACAATTTCAGTAAAACCATTTTTTTGGTAATATACTATAGAAATGCGGATAGAAATAGCAAAGACATAGAATAATATATAGGATGACCCACATAACGTGATCAACCGACTAGCGGGTGATCGTACGTGTAAAAATAAGTCGAAAATGTAGAATGACATTTTTTCACAAAATGCTTCGTTTCCGAGAAAACTAAATTCGAATCTATTCGCGTGTTAACATATATGCATTAGGCCAGTCCTCATTTAAATATATTAAAACTCTACTTTCTTACAAATGAAGCCTTAAATGGAAAAATTCCATTCTGCATTTCTCGCTTATTTTTGCATGTGGATTGTTTACTCATATATCTCCAGCTGATTTTACTTAAATTTACTCAAGTTTACTCAAATCTCCTGCTGATTGTTTGTTCATACCCATTTGTTAATCGTCCAACTTCAGGTATGCTTGAAAAATGTTCAAACTCGATTTTCTCGAGAACGAAGCCTGGTTAATATACCAAAAAATGTATTATACTTTTGACTTATTTTTGCACCGAGAGCTCCTTCCTCCTTCTAATCTGTTAACCACATTATGCGACACACCATTACAATAGATAAGATAAAATATTTGATATATTTTTAATGATCATATTTTTCGCAAAGAGTTTACTATTTATTTCGAGTTATTTACTAATTCCAATTTGATTTTATTTATGGAAATTAGAACCATATGACGTCTTTCTTATAAGAAGAACAAGAAATTAATTTAATTATATAATTAAATTAATTTAATTTTCAAAAAATAAATTTACTCTCATTTTTTTTAAAAGAATTTTATGCTAACGATGTCTTTAATTGATTTTAAACATTCTTATGTCTGCAATCTTATTTTTACTGACGTAGTCTGTATATTGGGTTGTTTAAATTCATATAGATTTTTTAGGTTTCTGTGTTTTAAAAAATTCTCCAAAATTCGTGAATCGTCTTCCAGGTTTCTAGAATATTGTGCAATAATTTTTATTACTATATATTATGTTCATTTTTTTAAGCAAAGCAAAATTTAAACGGAAATATGGAAAAAATGAAGAATTACTTAATCAAATGTAGTCGATTAAGAGTTCTGCTAGAAGTTGCTTGGAGAGATTACAACCTAGAATCTTGATTCTTCTTATACGATCAACTTTCACAATCATTTTATTATTCCTAAATGACATTGATCCTACATTTTTTCTTATTACGTACTTAAAATACTGTTTTCTTTGCATATATTTTCATTTATGTAACACTTGTGTATCACTTGAAAACATTTTCTGACATCGCTTGAAAATTTTATAATCCCTAATCTCTTTTTATGTTATATTTGATGCAATTATTTGTTTTTTTATGTTCACAAATAAAAATGGAAAGACTATTTTTAAACTTTGGTGTTAAAATTGCTTGATCTCGTCCTTGATTTCGAACACAATCGTCTTCGTTTCTTTACAGAACTTCATGGAGAGCAAGTTGCATAATGTATATTTTATAATACAAAGTATGCTGAACAACTCATTCATTAAACTCACTTCTACCTATTTTCAAAGTTTATTCCTATTTATTTCAGATTTTTTTCATAATGTTTCAAATTTCTAGACTGCAGTTTTTTTTTAATCTTTCCCTTTCTAATTAGAAATGAATGAAAGAAATTATATTTCTATTTAAAAATCAGGAATTGTAGTTTTAAAAACGTTTCTCTCTTTACTATTTAATAAAATAGAGGAAACTATGTTATTATTCTAAAGCAAAAGATTTAAATTACATTAATTTCCCTATTATATTAAACACAACATTCACCTATGTTTCTTCTTAGAATTTCATTCACAACAATTTTATGATACCCGTTTCACAACATCTAGTGCGGTCATCAAATGAACGATTCCTTTATCAAATTAAAAGCAATGGAGGTAGTGTTAATTAGGGGAGAATTACATCATTTCGTATCACTAAAGCATTCTACGTGGAGGGTCAATGGGCTCTTGCAACAGCCGTCGCTTTACACTGACATATTAGCACGTGCACACAGGCGAAATGCCATAAAAATACGAAATTGTCTGTCAGCCAGAGAGGTGCAATTAATGTGCGGTTGAAGGCGTACGATTCGCCATAGACCATGTTAGCCCCCTGATTCTTCGCCAATTTGTTATCCGTCTACCAACGCGCTAATGATTCCGAACCTCGTTGTCTTCGCACAATCGCAAAACATTGTTGCCGTGAAAATTTAATTATCTCAACGATTTTTCGAAGTCCATTAAACGAGTATCTGCTGGCTATTCTTCGCGATACAGGACGTAGATTAACCACATATAATAGTTATCTCTTCAAGACGATACCTGCCTATCATGCGAGCATGTGAGTTAAAAATTGAAATATGATTAGGTTTAGCCGAGGAGAAAATGTAAATCGCACAGCAACGGACGAGGAGCAATTTATATTTTTACTAAAGCTTAACGAGTATTATAATTGATCGTTAATGAAAATATCCTATCTACCGTTTTGTAAATTTTATCATTTTATATTTTCGATTCTCGCGTTCATTTCATACAACCACGCGTGTACTACAATTAGAATCACTCTAAATTCGAAAAATTTGATGGCGTACAAATTCCGTATGCTAGAAAAATTAACGGTGTACCGTAATGTTAATCCCAATCCTTAAGCGACATACTGTAGGCTGTTTCATATCGAAAACGATCATAATCGTGACAATTATGGCTCGGAATATTCGCTTAGTTCTTTCTTGTTAATCATCGTACGACAACCTAATGTCAAAGGTCTGATTCTCTATTTCCGCCATCCGCGGATGCAGAAAATTGACATTTCCTAACGCGTGAGAAACCAGGATAATTATTTGCTAAAGGGGCTAATAGAATAAAGCTTATTTCCTCAAGGAACGATAATATCGAAATCCAGAATTGTTTTTGCTTTAACATACAAATACAGTTTTGCATGATTATTCCGCTACAGACCAGACGATATTTTCATCCTGTTCTATAATTACCAGATTCTATAATTACCTTTCGTAATTACCACATTGTGAAAGTACAAGAACCAATATATGTTTCTTTGTTAATCGAACGCATAATAATTTACATGAATTAAGGCTTGAAATCTTTTTGAGCAGATCTATCGTACAATGCTGGTCGTGTATTAATTAATCCCTTATATATTATTAATATTTAATCTCTTTCATTTATTGCATTTTCGACAATTTGTTCTTCTTTTCGAGTTGCAATTGCTTCGCGCTATCTTGAATTCACCTTATATGATGATTCGATCTTTGCTAATAATATGGCACTAACCTTTTTGTTTTATTAATGTAATTTGAATTTCCACTTGAGATTATTCTATTTTTATAATAAAACTATTTTATAATAAACCTTTACCGAGAACTACAGTCCTAATTTTGTGTATTTTGTAAGTTTTAATATTATTTTCAAAGTTCAGAAATGTTTTAAATAAACACGGTCATTATCGAGTTGGAGATACGCCCAAGAATAGTAAACAAAAATGGAAGAAAGTTGGAAAGAAGAAAAATTACTAATCTTCTTCGTGTTTAAAAACAGCGTCCATAATATGGTTCGTAGTTTCATCAATTCTAAATAGTAATAATTATACGTAAAATTAATTAATGGTGTAGAGATCATTTATTACATAATTCATTACATGATTTAGTAGTAAATGCATAATATATCATTAGCATATTTATTTCCTTTTAATCGTGTGCAACGAGGTTGGCGATAAGAACTCGAAGAACGTTTATTGCGATTCGGTGAATCAAATAATTTAAACGAATTATTTTAAATACCTGTAAATACATAAGGTGTGCAATTTAAAAGTCATCTTTCGCAAATTAGAATCAAAGCTTGTTACCAACATTTATGAGGCGATTTATATAATTACGTCAGTAAAAATTTCATCGCTCTTAAAAAATGTAGCTCCTAGTACGAGAAACTTTATCACGTCGTTGACTGCGTGCGGATTCGAAAAAAGAATACAAATTGTGCCAAGTTCTTGTTGATTAAAACCATTGGTAGTTTTCCTTAGAATATAAAGATCATTATATTAACAGCAACAATAAAGAAGTTACTACAATCTCTAATAATAATTTTAATTCTTTTAGTTTTTGAGTGGCGCATTCATTAACGTGACACGAATCCATTACCATAATTTCTCAGCCATCCAAGATTTGAATTCTTTTAATCATTGCACGATCTATTCATTAATGCGATACGAATAGATTTCATTCCAGTTTTCGAACTAGAAAACCGATTACTATTAAATTCGCCTGCATGCAAATTTTCACCCTTTCCGTCATTAAATCGTCGTTTCATTGTCACTCTTGTCGTTACATCGTTGTTTTGATCGACGAGGAAAAGAATCTCCGACCACTTGCTCCGAGCAGAGTCGTTGATATCGAGATTCAAAAATATCCTCGAGCGCAGAGTCGTCGATTTCAAGATTCAAAAGTATTCTTTAGCTCGATAAAACGATTCCCTTATAGGGACATTCCGATGGCTCGGTCAAAGAGATTCGAACACGCGTCGTTCACGTTCCACGAACACGTGAACTCGTCTTGTCCCGATCTATTCGCATGTTGCAACCACTTTAGGACGCGGCCGTAGCGAAATCAGGATACGGGTAAAAGAACACGGCTTTATGAATCTTCAGACGAGGGTGGATTACTGCCAGATAACGGTGGTGTCGTGGAGAACGATGTTATGGTCGGCGATGGCACCTGCGTGAATACCTGCGGTCTCCATCAACATCAACAACAACATTCTCCGGGTCATCGTTATCGCCAAGAACAATCGCAACTTCAACAACGGCAACAACAACAGTATCAGCAACAACGTCAGCAGGAGGAGCTGGAAGATTTTCTATACTTTCGTGGACCACCGGATCAGGAGATGGTGGCCCAAGAAATGGCACAGAGTTATACGCAGCTCCTCCATCCGAGTCAGGAGCCACAGGAATTCATTTCGTTGGAGGAGCTTCATCCGCGTATTCACCAGGAACATCGTGTTCACGATAACCGCGGTCGGATAGTCTCAACGATCTTGTCGTCCGATACCCAACTCTACCAGCATCATCATCATCATCATCATCAACAACAACAACAAGGGAATTACTATAATCTCTCCGCTGTTCAAGAGTAAGTGATAAAAGCTATGCGTTGTTGTCATGTTTAAATAGCTATCGTTTGTGCCCCTCTCCGTTCATCATGGCTACGTACGTTCTGGAAATAAGAGTTTTAGTTCAGGCAATTACGACGGTAGAACTCCATTATTTACTCACCTGACATTTTCGTTAATAGTCGATTAACTGACACCATTAATCTGAATGTGAATTCCTACGAACGAAAAATAATAGGTGGCGAAGAAAATTGGTGAACTTAAATGAATTGTTTGCCCACGACGTGTTTAAATAAATGGAGTTCCACCGTACGTTCTTATAGTTGTACGCTTCATCTACGCGATGGAAATCATTTTTCGATGATTCAGCTTTGGTCTGAAGTAATATAGTAGAACCTCTTTCAGATTAGCACAACAAATATTAACGCTTTGCACTTGGAAACCATTTCAATGTCTCTTTTCATCGACTCGTTAATTGAAACGCGAATTTCTGACAGAAAGTTTACGATTACTTTATTTCCTTTATCAGTTTGCTATGATTAAGAAACGTTAGTTTTTATCATCTATACGTATACTCATGTATATCATTGTATTAATATATATTTATATCTCACAATGTTTTTAATTATTACCAATTTTCCATTATTTAATTTAAATTAAGTTATTTAAATTATTATTAATAATCACTCGGACGAGTAATAATGAAAAGAAATTCGTTGCCGGAATTATTATACGCTTTTATTTAAGAGATATTTTCTAAAATAAAATGTTTCGTTTTAAGAAAAACAAAGTGCCCCCTGATTTTCGGAGGCCTTATCATCAGCTTTGTATTATAAATGCAATATCTAAAAGATTTACATGAATTGATTATAAAATTATAAAACTCGTATTCGTAACAGCAAAAAGATCGTGGCAGCGCGATTGTCATTCTGAGTGCAAAGAATTAACACTATGTACAACAACCAGCTAGTTCCGAACAAGAACTCGTAAAATATGATTCTGTTATATTTGTAACAAAATTCGATCGAATATTTGAAAAATAACAAAAATAGTGGTAGCAAGTAATTAAAGAAATACATAAATAGATAAGTTACACATGGCGCTAGTATTCTATCAGTCGTTGACAGTTGATTCTTCCTTTAGCTCTTCATATCGTTAATGCATCTTTGGTAAATTTTCATAGGCGCTTACGAATAATTTTTTATTGTCGTATTTTCTGTGTACCGTTGTTGTCATATGTACGTGGTCAAAAGTATGATGCTCGATTAAATTTGTTTTGTCTATCATTATTCATAATTGTGACACGATTGGTGTGTCAGCATGGAAATCTCTAATCAGCTGACGAGTTGGTAATAAAAATTCTATGGAAATCGGTTTTCAGATTATGACATAACTCGATGTATCTACGATATAATAAGACGATTACTCGTGTTATCGGTTAGCCTTGAATTAGCACGTGACCTCATTAATCGTTGTGATTCCTGATTCCTTGATTTCCATTAAACATCTAGAATATGCGCTTCAAATCCGCCTCTGTATGTAATTATCAATAACTATTCGCTTGGAAGAAGTTGATTTTGCATGTTCCTTATTAAATACTAATAAATCTTCCGACTGTTGCATCTTACCTAATAGGTGCTTAGTATGCTATTTTCTTCCTTTACCAATTCATTAACCGAATTATATATAGCCATAATTAAATGTAGAACGTTAGTAAATATTAAATACGAAACATAAATAAAGCCGAATTGTTTGAAAATCTTACCATCAGGTAATGTAGAGGGCCATTTTTTTCTATCAACTCATTAAACAAGTGGTTTTCGTCCTAATTGTTTCGTTCATAATTTATCAGTGGGACGTTATTAATCCTGATGCGTTCTTTTGGCTGTTCTCGACCTAATTCTGCTTTTCTAACGTCAACAAAAATCTCAAATTTCAACAAAGTATCAAAAAAATGGTATGCATGATTTTTCCTTTCAATTGTATTTTAAACATCTTCTTAAAACATAACAAATACAATTTTTTTTTTCCTAAAATGCAAGCAAAATTGAAATATGAAAATTTGAGGATTGCAGTAAAGTTAGATGCAGTTAGAATATTTGAAATTCAAAAATAAGGTATGAAACAGTATTCTTAGAAATTGTTATGAATGTTTGGTGAAATGGGTCTTATGAAATCACTTGGTAGTTTTAATATTAGTAGTTCACATATATTTTTAAACCGATGAATACAAGGATAAAAGAATCAGTGAGAACGTTTAATGATTTAACAGCTTTGACTGTGTGAAATGTGCGGCGAACAATGGGATCTTGAAGGAATGTTCTTTCGTAGTTAGCAGCCGAGATCAAACGCGTAGCGGACGGCGCCACTGTTCATAGAATACCGTTCATGAATAATACTAAACATAAGACTGTGATATCACCGTTATCATTCAGAGACAGACATTAATGACGTCCATTGTTACTTGTTGAACTCCACTGCTCCTAAACATTCGATTTCTTACCTCACAAAACATGAAAACTTTGTCAGTCGCGTTCGTATCCGTATGATTTCAATATCTATCAGTTTTCGTTCTTTAAATGTTATATTCTTATCATATTTAATTGGTTAATTAACACTACTTATGTACATACATATATAGAGTATGTATACTGTCCACTTTAGTTAAAATGTCTTGTTTAGTATCTTTTCATTTTTGAAGATACGTTGGAATATTTGAAGTTCCCGGTGTTTTTACTTTTTAAGTAAAATTATATTATATAAAAAAAAGAAAGAAAACACGGACGGCTCGAAGAAATCGATGAAACTTAAGTTAACAACTAAGAGTTTAGTTAGAGAACTGGAATTTCAACTGTTCAATCATAATATAGTAATTTTAGGATCGTAGTAAAAAGAAATAATATATAAACATTTGTAAGTTTTATATAGAATAATATAAGACATGTGATTTGAAACTTTTTAAAATTGTTGATTAATCTAATCTTAATTTTGATTCTAATATCTCGATATTTGAAGCATTTGTTCGGTACAGATTTCATTTGCACTGTAATAGAGGGTAGTTTTTATATTAACACTTTATATCTTTATTTCCCAGCACGTCAGAGATTTCTATCAAATTAATTGTACTAGTATCGCGTGAAATTAGCATTTAAATCTTTCACATCGTTTATTTCTAGGTTAATTATCTCTAATGCTTCTAAACAGAAATCTTGAATGCTTTGATTTTACGTACACGTAAAATCTATACATACTGTGCTGGATAGCATTTGTTATATTCACATCGGTCTCAAACTTCAATATTATTTATATTATTCATGTTATTGAATAATATTGATATTGATTAATATCTTGCACATTTATATGTACACTTACTCCTATTATTCAATAAGATTCATAATGCGATAACGAACAATCTAATATTTCAAAACTATAAACGTTAAAACTTTCATTAAAGCTATATATATTGGCTATATTGTGGCTATTTGAACACTTGTCATAGAAAGCTTTTATGCATATCTTATGTACATTATATGAAACATTTTGAAATTTCATTAGCATTACAGTATCACACGATTGCCATAATTATATTGATGTTTGAAATTAATCTGAAAATGCGTATAAAACTGCGAATATAATATCTTTTAATACAAAATTAATATGCAGCGTGAGTAGTTACCTTAAATAACTTTTATGACCTACATGAAATATACACATACTTCTAATATTTATTATATTTCATAATTTGTATACATGTGTTATTTTCAGATTTGTTTCAAACTTGACCAATGTCATCGCGACACTCGGATCTCATCACAGTGCTAATAAAACTTAAAAATGTTTCATGTAACGTAGATAATATATTCATAAAAGGTGTCTAAGAGTGTTCGGATACTTTCGTGATTCACTCTATGTACGTACCCATTTCTCTATATCTGACAACCATAATATGCATTTGAAAAAAAAAGCGTTTCATTGATAATAAAATAAGGAAAAAAATAATGTCTTATTAATTAAAGTTTGACATAAATCGGTAAAAGGAAACGTATATCTGAGCGATCAAGCGACAGATATCGACGGCGTCCGACGTCGTACCGCAGACTTTCGAGATCGGTGAACCGACCGGCATGTTTTACCAGAGGCCCGTAAAAGTAGATTAAACGAGCCTTTCCGCAGCAACGAGATATCGAATGTTCTTCTAATAATTGCCACTTGTATATACCCGTTTCCAAGTTTAGCGCAGTTGTGCACAAGAGAGAACTTTAAGAGTAGAGTGGCGCAATCGAACGCGCGCTGCCCTCCAGGGCTTACTTTCCACTCTTTCTCTGGTTCTTGTAAGTTCCTGACCCGCGCAAACCAATTTATAAAACTTTATTACATAATCCTCAGATTTTACGATTATCCTGCAGATCTACGCTACCCAACTGCGAGAGAAATTTGTTGAAGAATCAATTCGTGATAAATTGATATATTTATACCTTTATAGCTTTAGTCACGAACACCTTAAACGATGATATTGGGTTAATGCACATAAAATTATGATCATTTCTACACGATTAAGTAATTTTGTCTCAAATTTGTAACTCTAGGTTCCAGAATTGCAAAAATTTTTGCGGTGGAATTGTTATACCTTTTTTATTTACGGTTCCTCTTAAAATAATTTTATTATTACTCCCAACCGTTAAATATTATTTCCATTCATTTTTTCCAAATTTAAACTCATATTAGAAGATTGCACGAATATTATAATAATTCATAATAACCGTTAGTAAGTTTCTGGTATTTTTATTATAAATCTCCGTAATATTTAACGTATGAAGATAATTTATAACACACTTCTACTTCTTCTTCGATGTGATCTATAACCATTGATGATAGGATAACAATCGGATAGTATCGTCTTGTTAAACCTAGCCTTCGGACAAACGACATTTGAAATCCATCAACCTAATATTTTGCATTACAATTACCGTTCCTTTTTGTTTATCTCTATCACGTTTTGTTTAAAGGGCGCAAGTACGTGCGGTCGGTGTCAAGAAGATTCGGTCAGTGTACAATTTCAATTTCTAAGTTCTATATCTACAGTGAATGTACAAGGACCAACAGACATATATTGCGTTATGTTACACTTCGCTACATAGCTAACAGTGGGAAAAAACTTCTGTGTTATTATTTTTTATTGTCTAAATATCGAAAGAAATATCGACGAAGGACGAATTCTTATGCCACAAAAAGTTTCGAAGTTTAATGCAAGATGTACATGGAGGAACTTGTTAGTTTATTTCTTCGCTAAGCATTGCCACTGTTTGTATACAACGTTTGTAAAAAGTACTTCGTTCAAGCCTGAGCTCAGACTGCAACTATACATTAGCTTCGTTAAAGATTTGTTCAGAATGAGTAGCGAAAGCCGATATACAAGTTTCGAAATGCGACAATTACTAATATTTCACAACGGAAAGAAAAAGTCAAATCGTAAAACAGCGGGTATATTGAAGAATAATTAAAAATACATTTGTAAGAAGAATGTAATATAAAAACATATCAATGTCAATTATATAAAAAAATTTATTTTCATCACGCTAAAACGTTTACACTATGTCATCAAACATTTGAGATACCCAACTAAATATTAAACTTTCGTGAATAACCGTTGTTAGTTTCAGTTTTATGCGTATAACGTAGTTTAGTTTTATGTATATAATTAGTATTAGAAAGCGAAACTTTTCGTGACATAAAAGATATCTCTTCTTCGGTGTTTCTTTTAATATTTAACCGACAATAAATAATAATTCAAAAGCTCTTTTCTACCGTTATCTACCTACAGTATAGTATAACATAATGTAATATATCTTTGTTGGCCCTTTTTCATTTGCTGAAAATATAGAACTTTAAAATTAAAATTATACAGTATCCGAATCTCTGTAATCGACTAAACCTAACTTTCTAAAAGAATATCGTACCTACTTTGCCTTTGCTTTACTTTGTTTTACTTTAATTTTGCAGTAAATCAAGATACAAAATGTTCATTACTATTCAAAAATATAAAGAAACCGTTCGTAACTTGTTTCTTGTTCCTTCGTCCACGAATCTGCCTCTCTTAGAAATAGCTCAGATATTCTAGCTACTATTTCGATATTGAAGAAAACTGAAGTTTCATCACTGACTTTATGTTACTATTCGTACTATTTCGTTCTAACAGTCTGTTCGATATAATTTTACTGAAGAAATAAAAAGCACGAAGAACCGCATATTTCTACATATCTTGAACATGAAAAAGTATTAGATAGAACTAATGGACTTGGACAATATAAGCAATGTGACCTTTCATTATCGATTGTTGTACACTACACATATCTGAGCGTACGATTAATCCGGATTCGATCGTTTCGTTTTTCGTCAGGGATGAAGAAGTTCATTTTTACCGTTTGATTCTCCACGTCCTTCAAGACGCATTTCACTTCGTATAATTAGTCATCGGAATGGATGATAATCATGTGGTATTAAAGCGAAGATCGGACAGACTTGGTAAGATAGTTCAAATGTTGTTGAAAGGTAAATGGCAGAGATAGCAAACGAAGACGAGATTGCATCTGCATTTTTCTGTATGTTTCCTTTTTTACTTGATGCACGTGTGTGTTGATTGTGAAAATGCAGAAACGTTAAGGAAACAAGTTTCGAAAGGAATTTATTGATTTAAACGCAAAAAATTTATATTTCTCAAATTATAAAGGACGATTTCTTAGCATTAAGACTATGCTACACTTCCGGTCTAGATGAACGTAAAGAAAAGATAAAGGAAAATGGAAATTTTGTATTTTGCAATTATATCAATGTATTTTCATCAAAGATCAGTTCACAGAAGAATACAGCTTGTTAAACAGTGATAATTCTTAAAGGAAAAGTTGTAAAAAGCGTGAAAATCGAATTTAAAAATTGTTACTGCACAAAAGTTTGGCCTGTACAATATTATTAAAATGAAGAAGATAATTTTGTTAATTTGAAGCAATTTAGAATAGTTTTCATGATAAATAAGTGTCACGAATAATGCTTTACATATGATCATGTTTGCCATATTATGATGTATTCGTTATTATATATTATGTAACGTGAAAGAAATTAACACTATAATTTGCTTAATAACTGAAAAAAAATACTTATTCAGTAAGCATTAAATTTAATATTTGACTAATTTTACAGCAGAATAAGAAAGAAATTTTGTTAAAAACCACAATTTGAAAGATGTATAACTAACTTTTTTTAGAAAATTTGTAATTATATTCCTTTACAGATTATAATTATATTTATCTGAAGATTATCAAAACACCAAACAAGTACAAAAAATATTTTCTATCATTGATGCTTATATTATTGTGAAGCGAATGTATGTATAAACGCTTAACATTACATAATCGTAAAAACTGTCTGCATCATGACGTGTCCCTGTCTGTGTGATAATATTAATATAGTATCGTAATAGGTAATAATATGCAAATAAAAAAGACACAACTGCCACTCTGTTTATTTTGTAAGCGAAAATATTACTCAAAATGATAACATATTCCATCCTATTTACTACTGGACTCCAAACTTCAAGATTTAATGCAGCATGATTATGTGGAATTATCCGGTTTTTTTATAACTGTTTTAAAATTAATAAATTCAAGTTTCTCATTATGTAATACATTAGTTGGTAGACACTAATTAACTCTGTAAGTCTGTCAAGACTTAATCAAGCTATATGACGTAAATATGCTGCTTTAGATTTAATAAACGAAATATGAGATTTATTATTAATATCTATCTCGACATTACATCTTACTAGTAAGTGAAAAATGAAACATTTCTTAACTTAATTTAATATAACTAACACAATTTATATTTAAATTTGCACAAACATTGAAATTAAACCATTTCTAAAATAAACATGTTATTAA
>JACXIT010000153.1:1049335-1098234 GCA_014737525.1 Bombus difficillimus | reverse complement strand
ATTATATCAATAAGTGTCCACGTGTAATGGGATCATCAAACCACTTTTAACACTTATTGTACGCTAGTGACTACTATTATTAGAATACCATGTATTAACTTTTTACTCATTATCAGTATATATTTGCAGTGAATAACTTGTAACTTCTATATACATATTTTAATCGATTTAATCGATTTTACCAATATAATCACGACGATTGTCTCTCATGACTATACAAAATAGGGTATCGAGTATAGTACTCGTTATAATATTTTGTAAGTCAAACAATGGTTTATACGCGGAGTCCTATTGTTTTAATCAATCAGTAATTAGTAACTCTTATCATGGATAATTATTCAGAAAAATATGAATGTGCGTAAACGTCGTAAAACATAAATATTGCATAAATATCGTTCGATAGATGATACATTCATCGAACCTTATTATCCGTCAGATAATACGTTCGTACAAATTTGTAATAATAGATTCAAATACTTTCAAATGTTTTCATAAATCATTTTGTACGCTGGTCGATAATCCGTGAAACAAAAATAAACAAATGAAGTTGTAGAAGAGGAACATAAGTTAAAAAATAATCGTTAGTAAGACAATACATTTATCGAATATCTTAAAGTATATATACTTGATGGAGTTTACCACCAGGAAAAACGCGAATGAAATATATACCTTCGTGTTACAGTCTTCCCGCAATCTTCGTGAAGTTATGTAACAAATCGTACTTGCATATTTTCTAATCCGCGATGACGTGCAAGAGATATACTCAATTGAATATTCTGTCGATAAGAATTTGAGATTACAATAAATCGATATCGTAACTGCGGAGCTAACTCTTTGGGCCATGACTTAGGATTTCCTTTATTTTGAATTTATGTTTATCAGTATTTTTATGACATTTATAAAATTTAACGAATTTGGCATAATTTTATTATTTACCATTGAATATATCGTTATTCCATTGAGTCTATTAAAAGATTCGTTATTTGTCATAGAAATAACGTAATTTTGTAATGATCTACATTGGGACATTAAAATACAAAATCATTCCTCTATTCAAATGTTTTATTATAAAAATGAAGCTTTTGCAAATTTCTAATTATCTAACCTTTCACTAAAGTAAATCGTAGAATGTAAAAATAACTAATCATATTATCAACATCTTCGTTGCGCAAATAAATTTTCTTAAATTTTATTCCACAAGATTCTACAAGTTTTTACAAAAGCTATTTATATACAGGACATAAGAAGTAAATAATTTTTGTAGAATCTGGAACCAAATTTGAGAAAATTTATTTGCAGAACAAAGATGGTAATGCTGCGATTAGTTATTTTTACATTTCATGATTTGCTTTAGCGAAAGGTTAGATAATTAAAGAATTGAGAAGTTTTATTTTTATAATAAAACGTGTGTACATGTTTTTAAAACAAAGGCTTATTTTAAAAGAAAGAAATTTAGAAATAAAGTACATTAAAATATACGTACATATACGTATATACACAGAAAAATTCGTAAACATACGGCAAATGAAATTTTATAGTACGAATTACAAATACCTAATACTCGGTTGATTTTTGAGATTTTCTGAGACTTATAATTTTAATATTCAGAAGAATACCAATTAATATTAATATTATGTCCGTGGGCATTCGTAATCAGCGCAGTAAAATATATCACTGCGTTTCTTTAAATTAGTTCCATAAATTCATAAAATACAAGTTGAGTCGCGCTAATAAGTTTTTGGATTCCAGGAAATACAAATGAAAATCTTCTGAAAAAGTAGATATACCGAAGCAAATAATAATTGGACTGCGAAAATTTGCCCGCAAATATTGTAGCAAATGTCTTACATATTTTTGATGCTCGTATGTTCTTACATGTTACACGTATTTTGTATATTTTTGCACATTTAAATTTATCAGAAATTTATATTCATCCGCGGTCTAATAATAACTACATGGTATTAATCTCCAGCTGCATAAATGTCTTGGCATATTTAAATTGCGCAAGCCGGATATATCCATTTATCAACTAAACTAATAAAAAAACATTAAAATATAAGTTCGTTATCAATAATACAATAATTGTTAATTTGAAAATTTTTCATCCAGATATTATCAACTTTTATTTCAAGGAAATTTAATGCTTCGCCTCTTAAGTGAGAAAATGTTTGGTGCGCGGACATAGAACTTGAGGAAACATCGCGTGCAACTTTTGCCGTCGTGCAAAAGCGGATAGTGCGATACCAGGAACGTCGCGTGCACTGACGTATCTATGAATAAATAGAATTACGCTAATCGTGTAGGTTACATCATAATATACGGAACTACTCTTACACTGCCGACGTAGATACGTGGCCGACCTTCGTCACGTCTTTTTTCATGACTACGTCGGAAAGAATTGTCACCAACTTGTTCTTGAAACGTGTAAATTAAAAATTTAATTTAAAATGTAGCTAATAATATCGTAACAATATATAATAGTTTTGATTTCAACTTTATTAACATTTAAGATGATTATATTTCTGCATCATATTTTCATTCCAATTTTATTGTTTCATATCGCGATAAAGGATGCGAATTACTCGTAGTCAGAAAATTAAAAATCCTATTACGGTCTCCGAATTTTTATATTTCAATCCTGTTCGCGTTTCAATAAACGAGAACACTTTTGGTACTTCAAGAAAGACCTCTGCGTAAAATTGAACCAAGAAATCACACACACATATGTACTCTTTTATATTGTCCTTAAATTTGATAAATTTTTTAACATTGAAGAACGTAATTTGGTCAAAAATGGCCCACAGGATACAGCAGGTTTCAAAAAAAAAGAATAAATTAATTAAAGAGGTGAAATGCCATAAGCGAAGGTATTCGATTTGAACAAACAAGCTTCTACGCTTGTAGCTTTAATTATTTCAAAAGTTTATAAATTATAATTCACGGCAACTCTAAACGCTAAAATATATTACTCCAACGCTTATACTGATCATTATCTTAATTAACAAAATTATTTTTCATTTTTTCCCCACCGTTTACGTTTAAAATTAAAAAAACTGAACAGGTATGAAAAATGAAAGATCAAAAAATAATGGCTATTAGATTTGTCCCTCTTTTTTTGTGACTAAAGAGAAATAATCAATAAATGCATGTAAAAATATATAAAGAAACGAAGCAATAATCAATATACAGCATACGGACACTTTCTTTTTCGGCGTTTATTTTTCATAATGTGTAAAATATTAAATTCTAATATTCCTGCTACTATCGACAAAAAAGACAACATTTTAATACTCTTTCTATTATTGCAACCGTCGTTATTGTTAAATATCCCTCAAAGATAGTATCATAAATTTCGCCACTAATTAGTTGCACTAATTTCAAAGTATCGACTAAATTATATAATATACGCCTATCACGTTGCATGTCAGAAAGACATACCAACGTTGCAATTTCACAACGTCATGACATCTTAAGTAATTCAATTGCATTGTAATTATTCGACTCGCCGCAAAACATAAATTTCATGTTAATAGTAATATTCGAAAAAACTGTTCCCACATATTTTCGTGTTACATGTACCTGAATCGCCACCTAAACGTGTATTGAGAAACTTTGAGATTACGTTTGTGCGGAAAAGATTGGTGTCCAGTGAAGCATGAATGGAACAGTATAAGGAAATACGTCGATATTGTTGATAAAAAAATATGCGAACCTAGGGATAGGTATAAGTGATCTGCAGCCAGATCGGTAATTGCTAACAAGATTGGCACGTTAAATTCTTTCGCTGTTCTGAAAAACTCTAGGACTCGGTTGCCACGATTTACTGGTAATAATGATTGATTTCTCCAACAAATTTCAGTTAATATTATCGGATACATTGATCTAAGTAAGAAATTTAATAATTTGCGAGCTGGACTTTATTTTTTATATTCAGAAGGTTAATTATTATAATGTAATTGTAATATATGAAATTTGTATATTTTATATTGCTATTTTGAGATTTTGATCAACATATTAAACATATTGATCTAATTCAGTTTAATAATTTGCGAACTTTTGAAATATTTTTAACACTTTCAATAAATTTGAATACGTTATACTTATGCCTCTATATTCGCATGGCATAGATATTTTAAATATAGAAAAAGTTGATTTTTTAATCACGATACGTCGAATTTTTAATTTGTATACGTTTGACTTGTAGACCTATTGAAATTCGTACATGATAAGCAAAAGGGGCAAAAATCATTTATACGTTTGTTGTCATAATTTATCGAAAGGTTATTAAGAATAATTACTGGCACAATTATTTTTTGTTTCTCTGATACTGTCACAATTGTCCAATGTCAAGGTCAGAAATTATACAATAACTGCATTAAAACCGTATGAATTACGAAACGTTATTAACAATTCTATCGTTACGATGCTTTTTTGTATTTCGATAAAATTTCAGTAAATTATGGCATTATTGCTATTGGAATAATATCATTACTTGTTAGTGTTAGAAATACTTGAAATATATTGATAATTCAATTTTTCACCTACTCTGTTCAATTATTAGCATAGAATATAGTTATATAAGTCGTTATTAACATAGTTATTGATAATTACCAACACAAATTAAACATGTGTACATAATTTAAGACAACTACAGAAAACACGTTTGAAAGATAAACCTAATAAATAAATAAAATGTAAACATCAGTAAATAATACAAAAAGACATAAATCAATATAAATTATCCATATAAAGGGGCATGTTTCATCATAGCTTCTACGGTAACGTTATCGTAATTCTGCTTAGGTAAACGATCATTTATTTTGAACGACAGAACTTGTACACCGTTGTCAACCGATCGAGACTTAACATAAAAAAAACGTATGTAAGAAATGAAAAACCAGTTTGCATTACCGCTTATCGATGCAAAAGCTGCATTAATCAAACGATTCAAATACTTGATGCCTGGATTCCTTCTCCGCTGTACCGGGCTGGTCATTCGTATCTGATTGATTATGAAAATATTCAAAACACTGTTAGTTACCTTTTTCTATTACACTATGATAACTATTCAAGAAAAAATCAGCTATCTTGTAAGAGATAACAAACATTTTTATATAGAAATAGAACAGAAATTAGAAATGTTACTCTCTTTCTTCTACTCTTCCAAGATTGTTTTACAAAAATGTTTTACCTTGTAACTCATATTAATTAGAATGTTATAGTTTGTTTCACATATTAAAGTAAGAAAAAAATACTAAAATAATAAAAGCTAGTTAGTAATAAACTACGATATGCACAGATTGGCGACATTTATATTAATTTCATTTTAAAGTATTGAACTTCGCTTCTTTTAATTTCAGCGAATGCATTACGAAATTCTTGTGTTAATTCTTATTGCGTCATTTCTCTCCGTTAAATTTTCCCACGATTAAAAATTCGATGGTGTAATACTTGGTTGGCGATCTCGATAGCCAGGAAATGATTTTTCCCGATTTATTCACTAATGAGAGCAACGCTCGTTTAATCGCTATATTTAAACAAAAACTGATTGATTATTATTTTGTATTTTCGTTATAATTTTTTAATAACACATTCACAAATTTATGTTCTGCAGATAAAGAAATTTAATTTGTTTTTGTAACCTATTATGAATTTACTAAATAAACTTTCATCGTATAGAATGAAACCAGTCTCATAAAAATCGAAAAAACAATCATTGAAAATCTTAAGGAAAGACTATCCTACTATATGATTGCAGTAAAATTCTATCATTTTGTTGATAAAATATCAAAACTAAAGAAATCTAAAAGTCGTACAGATACAAAATGATTTTTCAAACTTTAACGAAATAGACGTGAGTGCAAACGCAATTCGACGCATATTGAGAAATACGGACTTAAAAGGACGAGTAAAAGTTCAAGAACATGTAGTATTTACAAAAATATGTGAAACAAAGGTAAATAGAATCGGATCGCATGATAGGGAACGTTAAACCCACTGTCAAATTCGAATAAGACAATATTATGATTTGAAGTTTGAAATACTATTATCTTAAATGACCTTTCCAATCTCTCGATTTAAACTCCTTAGAACATCTGTAAGATTTCTTGAAAAAGTCCACGACTGATTTTAACAACCGTGCTTCAAATTTGAATCAACGTTGAGAAGAGCGCAGTCAAACCGAAGAAATTAGGATATATACTATACCTGAAACTAAAGATGATCGCATAAAATATTAACCGCAGCCTAAATTAAATCTCATAATTGTTCAGAAGATTTTAAGTTTCTGTATTTTTCAATTGTAAAATGCCTTTCGTTTTGAATCATTCTGTACGCAGTATATATTAGCATAGTTATCTATAAGTATACTTAATATCATTCTCTATAAATTCATTTATTATTATTTATCTTTACTTTTCGGAGAAACAAATAGCTTTAAACATTGAACTCTTTTCCAAAACTTAATGCAAATCATCTCAACCTCGATTAATAAAGTTTCTCTGCTTTATTAATTGAAAAATATAAAAATATAAAAATAGGTAGAAAAGTATCCACATCGAGCGCGCTTTATCATACTCGCTGAAACGTAGTCTGTATCTTATCTTGTGTCTTGCGTCTACTGTAGTTCAAGTTTTAGGCTCAAAGAATTAAAAGAAACATAATAAAGGGTCACGGGTCATCGACTGCAGCGGAATTTCCAGAAGCGAAGATACAGTCTTTATCCGCAATATTCATATGCGATGTACTTTTCATTATTATCGGAGTAAACGAGGAAACATCCTATCACATTTATAATTTAAAATGTAAATATGAATGCCGAAAAAAATTATGTAGGTGCAAGCATATTGCAATGACTCATCAAATTCTTCGCTATTTTAAAACTAATTTAGATTCGAAATAAATAAGAAACCGTGGTTGGCATAAAAATACTTTTGAAACGATGCAATGTTTCGTATTATCCAATACCTGTATATTAACTAGTCTCGTACAGTACGTAAGCTTTTAGCTATGTGTCTTAGACGAAAATAAACTGTTGTCTGTTTATTTGCTTTTCATTATGCGTATGCGTAAACATATATTCAGTCATCAAAAATTTCAATACAAAAATACTTAGAATATATATAATATAACATACGCAACTATATAAAATATTCAAAATATTATGCATTACAATATACATTACTATATCTAATAGACGAATGAATTTTCTATTCTTTTATTATTTGTTTTACTTTTATTTTTTATTTTACTTTACGTTTTATTTCCTTACTTACATCTGTAAAAATATAAATTTAAATAAACATTCGCAATCTAATTATAACAAAAACCGAAAATACGAAGAGAGAATACTTAGGCTCATACTTACAAAGTCGCTCGGCTTTTACAATACATTAGTAGATCTTTGTGTGCGCGTAACCTTGAGAAAAGATGTATATCAAACAAATACTACGTATGGTGAATATAAACAAGGAGCCACTTAATTTATTGAGATGAAATGAGATCAAAATGAACTTTATAACGTATTAAGTGCAAAGAACACAAAATATGACTTACCAAATTCGCCAAACACGATGCAAAGTAAAGGTTCTAACTTTCTTAAATGATATTGGATTTTACTACTGATTATATTAGATACGGTGTGTTCTGTCGATTATTCTCACCGTAGTCGCCAAATATGCTTGGAAGGTGCACGTAACGTTAAACTTGTAATTAACACAAAAATCCAAGCTTTCATCGCTGTCAGTTTTTTCCACGCTCGTTTCATTGAGCGTTGGATAAATACGTTCCAAGCAAATAAAACTAACGATATCTTACCAAAGAATATAAAATAAATCTGAGATTTATCGTTTTTCCAGAAGTTCGTGTTCCACGGTTTACTTCGGCGACATAGGTACGGGATCGGGGGTGGGAGAAGTAACCACCGCCTCGGCGGGGGGTGGCGAAGGTCTCAGCCTGACTCCAACCCCCGCCAGCAACAGCAACAACGCAACTACCGCCACCCCCAGCACCACTGGCGTTACCACCATTACCATCACCACTACCACCACCACCTCCAACGACACCACCCCGCAGATCGTAACGGGGGCTGAACCGCCCCAGCACATGGAGACACCCTCGACGATGGTCCCCGACCAGGCACCCGCCCCCGGCCATCACTATCACCGTCACCACCACCATCATCAGCATCATCATCAACGCAGCGCATCCACCACTCCTAGCCATGGACCAAACACCACCGATACTTCCGATGAATTCGTCGCGGTTTCCAGAAAACGGAAGCTCTCCTGCCAGTAAGTTAATCGATTTCGTTAATTTTTATTAGACTGGATTTAGCGAATTTTTATGCATTTGTGAAATGGGGAATTTAAAGATGCAAAATTACATAGAATCCATATAATCTGCAGAAATACGTAAAATATCGAAAATAAAATACTCATTGTAATATTTAGTAGGTGAAACAAAACTTTGCTTGGGTTCCATTTCTTTAGTTATGTCCACAAAAACATCAATATATACATAAAAATCTGTAGTATAGTGTGTCTATTGTGACGGATTAACCTGTTAGCCGAGTAATTTTCTAACTTCTATAATTTTAGGATTGAAAGCGAATAAAGACAGGTTAATTTTAACGAGTTCTTTGAAATATTATATAAGCACGATGTAATTACATATTGACTTTTAAAGGGAACTGATACTGAGTAGGCTAACATTGCCTGACAGTTGGTTATTTGAGTTAGAGACAAAAATTTTAGATAATAGAAAACGATCAACATTACTAAAAAATAGAAGATCTATAAATAAAGAAATTATTGTATCGTAAAGATTAAAAAGCCCAATGACGAGTTAACCCTCCAGTTTTCATATTACTTTTTATTTATTCTATAACAAAAGCAAATTTATAATTTATACATTTTAACGTATTTTAATGGTAGCAGTTTAGTACCTATTTGAATATGAAGGAAAATACGTAGAGAAAATATGATAAGTTCGCTTTGATCGATTGTTTGATTTGGACATTCACAATAATAATTTACCAACTAACAATTAGTAAATTGACAAATTATAAGGTGCAGGTTATAGATTTTTTTAAAATTTCACAACTTTTCGGCAAATAAAAAATCGGATAATTTGCAATTTATGAAATTTACTTGTAAAATTACCATTGTTAATGTTATGTAAAGATGTTTGTTAATATTAGTAATTTGTAATTTGCGCCTTATAGAATTTTGCTAACAATACATATGATAATTCAACTGTGAAAGAACGCTTTGGTGCCTTGGTAGTTAAAAAAGTGTTTGGTACGAAATAATTAAAGAAAGAAATAAGCCGACAGATTTGAAAATGTTAGGTTTTTGAGAATAAGTGATACATCCATCGCGTAGTATGTATTAGTTTAGTTGTTTCGTTAGCTTAACTTGATTAGTGTTGTTAATATCCTTAATATTCTTTGAATGTTCAACACGGCGACAAAACGCTTTGTTTAGTATTGAATTTCGAAATAAGACAGAATTATTTATTCGTGGTTTCGTTTATTCTTCGATTGTTTTTAGTACTTTATTACAGAAAATGCACTTAATGTTACTTGATTATTCAAGATAAAGACATGTATATATAAAATATGTTTTAAATTTATATCATTATACACATAATTGGTTGATCTAACAATAAGTATAATAAGATTTTATATGCTATACGGGAGGAAAATATGTAATTTCTAATAAAAATAGGAAAATGATATTTCAAAACGAACTTTTCAAACGTATTATTTTTTATCGATAGAAATACAAATTTCCATGTTGCTTCGTAATCTGAACTACGGGAATGGGGGGAGTTAAAGTTAGGTCAATAATAAAGGAAGAGAAAGTTACGCAATATGACGATATAGCAATATTATATAGCACAAAGTATGTTACGATATGAAAGGTATTCGAGCTCAGACGGTGCAGTTTCTTGACTGACGGTACTTTTGCCGAATCGGTAAAACGGCCGAAAGCGGCGTTCGTATAATTCCGTATCTTCACCGAAAATCCAACTCTCTCGCGTATCCTTCCTTCCTTTGTTTTTTTTGACTATTACTATTTGCAGTTTGACAAAATGGACGCTAATATGTTTCTTATTATGCTTTAGTATTGTCATCGTCATAAAAAAGGAGTAACAGAAGATATTTAGTACATCCTATCGTAAAAGATAGGTATCGATTGGGTCTTAAGCACGTTTTTATCGATATCAATTTTCGACGATCTGTTAAAAAGAATAAACAAAAATTTAACAAAAGAGAACGTAACTATAAGAATAAGTATCAGTCTCGAAAAAAGATTAATGGTATGCTAAAGGTAAATAACTCATTTTCATTAAATTTTGTAATTAATGCTAATTTTGGATAAAGTATAGTGTCTAAATGTCTTTTCACATAGGTAGCTAAAGCCGATAATGCGAGTCATTTTTCACGGAGATGAACAGTTTTGAAAATTCGGCCTTACGAACATTTGGCCAACAAAGGTTTTAACTGTAAAAATCCGTAAGCGGCAAAACAAGTAATGGCACAGCCAGTGTCAATACTACAAATGCCAATTTTGCCGCTTACAGCTTACCGTTTACCGAGCTCTGTATGATCGCAGCCTAACCGGCCGCCTCATAGTGCGGCGGTTAGAAAATAAAAAACAATGCAAACTTAATCCGATACCCATGATTCGAATGCATATAAAGTAAGCCATACGGCAGGTTCAAAGCACCAAAAAAGGTGTCGTCAAAATCCACGAGGACGTCACATATCAACAGGTTCACCGAAATGTTTTACGCTTTATTTCCATGGAAAACGACGCTTATTTTTGGCATGTTCAAAAACCCCTAGAAAGTGTTATTCTAACCGAATATTTAACAGTTAGGATACTGTACTAGAGCTCTGAGTTTTAAAGTAACGTTAACACTAATTTTTAAATTACGATCGTGACACGTGTGTGGCGGATCAAGCAGCCTCGGTCGCCAAACGGTCGAGGAACGAAACGACGACGGCACGCACAAACCTCCCGCGGCAACCCCGGGCAGGCGATCACCAATGAAGGGGATCGGTTGATCCCGCTTCCACAGTTGTTGTGTTGTTGCCGGCCGATCCTCGTAGATGGTTCCTAAAGAAGAAGGTTCGTCGCGTTTCGTCCCGGGACTACCGGCGGACTCGTCGGTAAGGCTATGCCCGGTAGTCCCTGCCTTAGACGCAGAGGGTGTCTCGCTAATTGCGGTATATATTCTAACGCGGATCCAATTCGACCACTAGCGAGAAAATCGTCCAATCGCTGTTGGCCCTTTGATGGCGATCGCCAGCCTGGTGTTGCCGCGGGAGGTTTGTGCGTGCCGTCGTCGTTTCGTTCCTCGACCGTTTGGCGACCGAGGCTGCTTGATCCGCCACACGTGTATACAATAATTAATCAGGTAGTCGCAGCGGTACCTATAGTTGAATAATCGGAGTCCTGATTTTCGACAGATTCAGTCCTTGTACTGACAATTAATAATGGCGATATGTTACGTTGGCGTTCATTTGTGCCTTTTTCACAATGCTTTGTACTAAACTTATAACACGAACTTGAAATTCTAATAATCCTACCTAATTCTAACAATCAATTTAAAGGACGTTTAAAGAATTACATGTGACGATTTTCTTCTTGATTTCTCGTAGAATTTATCTGGTAATCTATTAATCTTATCATTTTTCAATATGTATAATTCATTTCTTACTTCAAAGAATGTGCTTCTTGTGGTTACAGTAGCTTCAAGAGTTTTGTTGTATTCATTATTTCTTTCTTTCTCTATTCTATTTTCAATACTTTCGTGAGCAATTGTTATTGGAATATTTTTCAACAACAAGCGTTGCTGGTGGGATAGGTGAAACCTCGAAGACTTCGTCAACATATTTCAAGATCGTTTAGGTCGGTAAGGTTGCCCTTATCCTCGATAATTACCTCATTTTCATTACACAAGCTTTTGCATTATTGTATAACAGCATTAGTTTTCATTTGTTGGCTAATTTGGATTTCTGCCGTAATTATACGCCAACATTGTATGGAATAGTAATATGTAAGTTCTACAAATCTCTACTTATTATTATCTTCTTGGAATGAAATATCTATTTTGCATGTTCATCTTTATCAAGCTATTGCCCTGAATGTTTTCGATTACTAGTAGGCTACGAACACTCGTAGCAATATATATTTTTCATATCAAATATTTTACGTAAATTCCTTTGAAGCGATTTCTTTGGATGCATTGCATAAGAAAGCTTGACGTTTCTCTTTAAAATTTTACAGGATAAGGAACTTTCTAAGAACATCTGTTCCACCGAATACTACGTGTATTTGTCGTATCCTATAATCGACCGTATTAATAAAATATTACAGATATTCTGATTATTTAACAGTTGATAACAAGGTTTTAATATATCTATTACAAATCAAAATAATACATTAAATACACAAAATTTAGTTTTCCTCGTTTGTATCGTTTGTATCAAATCAGTTCCATTACGAACTGTTATGAAATTGAAACTTTAGTAAAATCAAATGAAATAACATAGAACAATGTATCTACCTCGTACAAAATATGTCTTACACTAGAGTACTTCATAATTATGTACATAGATATTAAAATTTCAGATTTTAAAATAAAAGATATTTTTTTATTGAATATATGGAACAAAAATAAGATTTTTCCGCCATAATAGTAAGCCTTTGTAGCATTATACCGAATTGATATGATCAAAGCAATGCTTCCAAAAGAATCATATATAAGAGAACCACTTTGTTCCGTACAAAGCCAGTTTGACTATAGACGTAAGTGGAAGTCGTACAGCGTATTGAACTATTACACATATTAACCTGCCACCCATGGAGAATACGTTGAAACGAAGCCACCTAAATGTATTCAAGAGTGATATTTCCATCTACAAACATCTTTCTGGCCTGTTTCACCCTCCTGCTTCCGCTTTGACATTCCCGTTAAACGAACGCAACTCCAAGTAATTACCAATCAAGGTGTCGGTTACCCGCTCAAAGGGTTAACTTAATCATTAACAGAACCGAAGATTTGCGTCTCTCGGGATATGGCTAGTCGAAATTGCCTTTACTCGCCAGCACGGTTGTGCTACCTCTGACCGGAATCTATCCAATTTCGCGTGTTTAAGAGAGTTCGTGAACCATGAAGTCGAAACCTTGGACAAAATCAGAACAAAGCTTCCTTTTGATCGGTAGTGTTTTAGATTTTCCAATACTTTCCATAGTATTAAACATTTCTTCTACATAGAAGTTATATATTTTGTTTTGGGTTTGAGGCAATTATTTTGTATTAGATTAGATTTGATTAAATTACGCATCATTACACATGCAACATCCTTCGTCATTTGCAATTTATTTTCAACGCAATTTGTTTGATTTATATCGGATTCTATGAATTAGTTTAATATTTTTTTCATTACTTTCCTTTCATTCATTTAGACGGTACAATATTGTGGACTTTGAAGGAATTCAAATATTTATAGCAGCACAATAACTAGACTGTGGATATTTAGACAGATACATATTTTTACAAATACAACCTATAACGGTGGAATCTAAGCAAAGATTTCTTTCAATCATATTTTGGGTATTTTATATATTTTCGTACATTATGCATGTTTTTATATTTCTGCATCTATAAATGACTAAAAAATTCAGAAATACCTGTCTTCGCTCTAATATTTATAATAAGCTACTTTGTTTAAACCATGAAAATTTGTTTTTGGATAGTGGGCTTTTGTATATATCTTTTATTTTGATATATTTTGTATATCTTGACAAAACTACATTAATGCCTTGGCACATTATTCTTTTGCTTGAATCTTACTGAATTAGATCGATTTATGTATACGAATATTTTAATTTAAATTCAGATACCTATACAATTTTGAAATTGTCCAAATTCATGTTTAACTTCGTTCGATGCAGACCTAGTGTAATTAAATTATATATTACAAGCAAAAGATGTATTCCATTTTGTAAGCAATATATAATTTGAGATAGAATAATTCATTTAGAAACGAATTAAAGACTCTTCGTAATAAAGGTATGAAAATTATGCGTGCCTCTTGAAGTTTGTACAACGAAGCTGTACACAAACTAAACTTGGTGAAATTTTACATCAAAAGGGGTAACGCCCCTTTTGAGGCGTACACGCCGAAGAAATTGATTCAGTATATACTTGGTTTCCTGATGTTTCGACGTCTCAGGACTCGAGTAGGTCTTCGTCAATTATTATTTGACTATATTATTTCACAGTCATAGAGTGAAAACAAAACTAAAGACCGAATCGGTAAATTTTTCCTATGATCACTAATTAATTAAAATAATACTGTATCTAGTATAAAAGCAACAACAAATCTTATACTAATATGTTTAATATCCTAATATTAAACATACATCAGGATACTATGTTTTATTTATATTTTATTATATTTTACTTTCCATTTGCTCTATGTAATTATAATAATAGATAATAAATTAATTTCAATGTCTTCATTTATCTGTCTTGGACAATAATTTAGATTCAAAGATTTTCCATCTTATTATACAATGATTTTAAAGCAGAACTATATATCATTTTACGACTACGTGCTTTATAACAGATAAGTAATAACATTTACTTAGCTGATTAAATTTAATGTAATTTAGTTAAACGAATTTTATATTAAATAGTTAATAAGCAAAATTTAAATTTGGTTCGAAAATGGCATGAAATTAATTTACACATCTACATGCTTTCCTGATAAAAGTTTAAGACGATATTTTTACAATCAACGTTTTACTTTCTGTTTCAGCGACAGTAGTGATTTATTGGACGACACGGGAGACGATGCCAAATCTGTTCGCACAAACGACGATAGCAAAAAGTAAGTAAAGTATAACAAAAATATCTAACAAGCTATACAAATTTCATAAATGGAAAGATATTTAGATAGTCAAATTTGTCCAGCTCTGTTTTGATCGATATAGATTACCAAATGATATAATAATTTGTAATCGTAACTTCTTATTCCTTTTCATCGCTAATAACTTATGCAAACGGTTAATGCGGTTGTAAATGATGAGAAAAGAAGCAAATATTATGTAAAGTTACTATCCTTATTACGATCCGCGCATTCTATTCAGTGAAAGTTTAGTAGAACCTAGATTACCCGAGTTACTTGTGGCACGCGCTGTTCGACACATTTTGTTTCCATGCAAGAGACAATTAGGAATATTTGTTTCAATTCATTTAAAAAATATTAATATTCAGGAGGTATGACAACTGCTGAACAAAAATGTAATAACCTCTCCCTTGTCTCGCAATTTTATATTATCCTGTTAAGATTATAAGGGATTTAAGATTATATCAAGGTTATATCCTTATAAAGGACCATCCCCAAATTTTCTAATCGCTATTCAGATAATCGAATAACGAATTTCTATGGGAGAGACAATTATTTTATAAATATTGATATTTATTAGGAGCAAAAGCTATTGAACAAAACTGTAATAATTTCTTTCATTGCCTCTAAATCTTCCATTTTGATATTCCGATAATTCATCATTCCGCTAATATATATTTTAATAATCATACACGAGTTGGTTTTAACGTAGCAAGAAACCTCATTATGGTACAAAGTTTAATCTTGGTCAGCGGTTATGTAGTATTATGTCAGGTATTGCCAAGGTAAGTGCCACCTTGACCTGCCTTGATTCTTTACTCTGGCTTCATTGACGACATCATTAATCCAATGTACGCCAACGTAGATTAGAAAGACGACAAAAAGTGACAGCGCAGTTTATCTTCTATCTTGGGAATATTTAAACAGCCATTTTGCTCTGCAGTAAGTTTATTAATAGTAAATAGTACAGCCGATTAACCAAATCATTAGTCGATTAAGACTAAAAGTTTAAAATCGTATATTTCGTGTATTCTTGCTTTTATATTATTATTATTAACTGATAGATAAATATACATGTGGTTTTTAGACAATTGCATATATTTATACGTATTATATTTCTATGTCATAAAATAAATACCAAATACACAGATACCGGGTGCGTATAAAAAAGTTGGGGACAAAATTTACGAGCATGTACTCGTCATACACAAGAGAAAGAATCTTAATACATATGGGTTTAAAAACTATTAGACTCGGTGTTTCAAGATGTTTTTGTCACTAAGGCATTACCTTTACAGCATACATTCAATATGTCCTTCATTTGTTTCAACACTTTGGCTCGTTCCCTCATAGCGGCATGAACACGTTGAAAGATCTTCGGCATTCCTCCTTATCTCTTGGCAGCAGTTCGATTCGAATTATGTTAACTCATTTAACGAAGTAACTAGTTTACTATATACTATACTTGTATACACTAGGCAACTTTGAAACATGGAAATTATAGATATAGAAATATAGGGATCGAGAATAAACCTGTACTTTAAACGAGAGATGTGAAATCATTTCCAGCGAGTGGGAAACACGATCACGTGGTACTTTGCTACCGCATTCGTCATTGGTCCGAGATTGATTCGCGAAATTTTAAGATATTCAGGCTTCAAGTTTCAAATTAATTTGTTTACAATTACGAGTGGTTAAAAACTGAAATCCGTACATATGAAAAGTTTCTATAATTTTCGCTTGGTATTTAGTTTTACGACTACTCAATGGATTAAGTCAGTTTTGCAACATTATTTTAATATGCTAATATAACTAAACTAACATAACTAAACATTTAAGGATGTGATCTAACGAATTTCATAACGATATATAACTTATCACCGTGACATTAAGTGCCGGTCACAGATTTATAATGAATATTAAACATTTTATTATAAAATGTTAATCTAATTACCTAAATTCATAACTATTCCGGTAATACATTTTTTAATAAATCGTACAACTGTTAATATCTATTGCATAAAGTGAGTACGATGTGTTAATAATATATGATAATTAATAATTTTCAAAACAAAATTTTTTATCGATTTTATTATATATTACATTTATTGACCTTTAAATAAAATTAGTTTATTAAATACGTGTCGCACATTCAGCGACGCATTCTTAAACTGACTTGAAATGATATATGACAAAAGGAGGAAATAAACCAGTTACCAGTCGACTACTAATCACTCTTACTCGATGAAAATAAGATTGCACCTGCGCAATAAAAATCTACCATGCCCTCACCCCCGGAAACGACTCCAACCCCTCAATTATCGCTGGTCTCTATATTCCTATGTCCATGTTCTGAAACTAATGGTTTCTATGGCGTGTTTATTAAGATTTTGAATGTTTATTAAAATTATTTAAGATTAAGATTTTTTTGTTTGATTTGATAAGTACTAGATGCTCCTACAACTTATCCTCGACTTTCATATATATTCTGCATACAGCGTGTCTCATTTTAATTCATTCACGTAATTATCTCAAACTGTTCGTTACTCGATAAAATATTTCACGTAGAATTTGTTCTGTTTCAGGGGGAACATCTCATGATAAAGACAAGTGTAGATAGAGGTACCTCCGAAATCTCTAGGTAACCTCTGTTTTTTCAAAAGGAACTATACGCTTTCATTTAACCAATTACATAGCTCATTCTGAGACAAATTCATTGATCTATAATACGTTGGTCTTTGTAAGTCATGCAAGACCATTCATTGCCATTCAAAACTTACCTTCGTTAAACATTTTTAAAATTGTTCTTCAGCATTCGAAAATCCTTAAATGATGTCCTCTCAAAAGTTGCACATCTCAAGAACGATGTATGCGATCATTCGCATTGTCGGGAGTAGCGGGCTCTTCTCGATAAACTTTTCTTGTATAAAGTCTCGCAAGGAAAAGTCTAAGATGTTAGATCTGGAAACGTTTGTGGAAATGAAATTTCACTTCTCCTTATTCAGAGGGAATATAAAGGCACGTATTAGGGACGGCTGCCAACAGATTAGATATGTAATTTTCGAGAAGGTGGAAGTTCTTTCGAATGGAAGAGATAAGGTGCGATTTGAAAAATGTTTAACGAAGGTAAGTTTCAAAGATCAACGTATCATAGATCAATGAATATACTTAGTTCCATTTGAAAAAGCAATCATCACTTAGAGATCTCCGAGGCACCTTCGTCTGCGCCAAATTCGTGTTTCTCATAATATTGTTCCATGGTAAAGTTGTTTGATTCAGAACGACTAATATTGTAATTCGTGATTTCTTTCCCTCAAAGCTATCTTTTTTCGAATTTTTAAGATCGTCAACATATTTCATTTAAAGGGTCCATGGTCAAAAAGAGGAATATCGATCATCTACTTTTTATCATATGTAGAGCACATCAAGATAAATTCAACAATCTACAACATCGTAGCCTTTAAATGATGTTGAATGAAAAAATTAAATTTAGGAGAGATTCGGCAAATTAGTATTCTCTGTTTTGTGCGCAAACTGTTTATGCTACGACAAACGTGCAATATGATTTCTGTTGCGTTTAAGCAATTTTCGAATACATAATATAAAATATTTCCCTGTGTGTCCGATCTCCGTTGCAGAAATCGTAGGACATATTGCATCTACTTACTTTCACAGGGTTTGTAAATGTCGATATCGTCGCTAAATGACACAATCAAGTTTATAATGAAATTTCTACAACGCTAGAAAATATGCAAGAAAGATAAATATATAGTGACAAGATGAATTTTAGTCTTTTAACAGTGAATAATGTCAAATATAATAGGTACTATAAATTTCACTTTCTAAATGTCATTATACGTTATTCAAATTTCTAATACTTATATCCCATAAAACGGTAAAAGTAGTCGTAGGCAAAGAGATAATTATTCTTTATATCTATAAGGTTTATTTTCAATTCTTCGTCATTTTAATACACATTTTCGAACATTTTCAAAGTGACGCTGAAAGATTTTCTATTCGCGTCAGTTACCGATGATCATATTGTGGTAATAGTACAACATTAATTATATATTTCATTACATATTTTAATGTAATTTAAATATATAGTATTTAATCAAGGAATTTTTAACTTAAAATGTGATCCGCATGAATAAAAAGTCAACCGAAATCAACTCCGCGTTAAATATGTTAAACAAACACATACGCGTGTATGGAAATTATGATTAAAAAATTAATTTAGAGTACCAAACAACGAGATAAAAAATATATAAATTATTAATCATAGATTATTTAAGTTGATATCATAACATTATGACGGCATGAGTATAACTGTTTATATTTGTAATGTAAATTGGTTTATCATTGATATTGGGTATCATCAGATATCATTGAGGATATATGTAAATTGACCCTCCTGCTTTCTCTTGTATGATCTTAAACTGATCCTCGGTTTATACATAAACAAATATAAAATAATAAAACCTTAACTATAACGATGGATAGTGAATCCTATATAATGCTATCATTGATATTATTAGTATTATTATATATTATTACATTGTTATATATATTTTTATATTATTATTATATATATGATATTATTATTTTAGTGTAATACATATATAATACGTATATTTATATGGATATATGTAAGGGTATGTAATATAACTATGTTACGAGATATTAACTCATCTAGTACGTAACATTATAAAACATTGCTTTGTCGGATAAGTCTGAAGCCTTTCTGAGGTCACATTTTTACGCAGGAACTACAAAAATTTTACATGGATAGAATAATGGCACTACCTAATACATAGTAGAAGATTATTGAATAGAATAGTACATATTTAGTTTAATTCTCTTGTTACAAAGTGTTGGAATAAAGTTTATAATTCATACTAGAAAAGACCCAAAACTTATCCAACAATCCAACATATATACTGGATAGATGATATCCAATTAAGAGCGTAACAAACTGTTTTTACATATCTATTACACATAGAAAAAAAATTTCTTTAAATTCATTGATCCACCGAGATAATTAACAGAACGTATTTATAAATTACCTGTTTAAAACCTTCCTAGATGTGGTTCTTATGTGTTTTATACTCGTTACAATTACGCAAAGTGCAAAAGGTTGTTGAAACAAAAGACATCTAACTTTAGTAGTACTATCCATATCTGTAACGATGTTAATTTGTACATCATCCTATTTAATATTCTTAGGCTAGTTGGATACCTTATATATATACATATATCATGGAGAAATAAAGTTCCAATGCACGATAAGCTAATCACAAGCACGATAGTACATTAGTGAAACAGGGACCATTAGGAGATTCCTTTAACTTCTCTAAATCTTTAACCACTAACAAGAGAATCGATTATTAATTAACTTTCTCTCTCGCAACGATGATTACGGCATATAAGTAAACATGGTTGCGTAAGAACGTAAGAGTGAAAAACGAAGCTCAATCGATACCTAGACAACGATTAAAATCATATTAAAATGTGTAATACGCGATTGTTGACCGAGCTTATGGTCCACGGCATTACAATGATCGCATGTTTCTTAAATTAATAAAGCGGCGCGCGACCCGTAAACCAAAACTGGTTTCTTGTAGCCGCGACTTCCTCTCGGCAATTGATCGCTACAGGACATGAATGCGAATTCCTGTTAGACAAATCACCGATGTTCGCTCACAAAAGCGCCGTTTATTAGCTGAATCGCCTTTATAATTTATTCACCGCGAGACGGGTCACGACTCTGAAGAAGATGACAGAGGCTTACGAGGAAGAAGAACGAGAAATTTAATATACCAATGACCTCTTGCGATTTTTTCGTCATCGACGGATCTACTGTTTCTTACATTTTGGTATTTGTTGTTACTATATTCTTGGATGTTGAAGATATACATATATTCGTGTTCATAAATATTAGGACATTTGTTTGGCTTCGTAAGAAACATACCTATACTATACCTATACCTACGTAGCAAAAACTTTTAGAAACTATTACAGATTTAAGTAATAAGAATTATAGAAGAATATAGATTATACGCGTCTGTGGATGTAGAAACGTCGTTCGAACATTTGGAAACGTTCCAAAGTGTTCCGCTAAAAGTATCCTTTTGTTTTTAAGACGCAAGGTGTACTCGAACGACGAAGACAGGAGAATGACGAATGTGTACGTTACTATTATTATATTTTATATCTTATACTTTATATATTTTATACCTCATAATTGTATTTTGCTCTTATAACTAGTTACTCTTTATAACTAGTTTATAAATCTGAATCCTACATATAAGAATTATAAAGTTATACAAACTTACGGCAAAATACACGTACAATAGGAAAATGAATAATACGAATGTGAAGATTGATTAATAAAATAGAATTCGAGGATTACGATATATACACGATAAGACTTTTAATACGACAATAATTCGCTTTGATGATTTTCTAATGATCATATTACATAATTCACAAAGGTTTTGTGACTCGTAAACGAAGATTTCAAAATTGTTTTCTAAAATTGAGTATGTTGAGAATAGAAAATATAGAATAGAAATAATATTTTAAAGATGGCACGAAAAATACTCTAACGTCTTTGAAATTTTGAAATCTATTAATTCGAATTATATTTAGCTTGCTGCATTTGTATATTTAAACTTATACTACTTTATCATGAGGGTGAATATAACGTATAAGAAGTGGATATTCCATTAATTGTTAAGGTTTTTAAGAAAATTTTTATAAAGCTTCTGTAATAAGAATTTTGGAATTAATAAATTCCACAATATGGACGCGAATGATTTGTTTGACCACTCAACGTAATTAATTATCATACAATCGGAAATCATTCTTGCGAGTTGCGATTTACGACTCGTAAGTACACTCTAGGTTTTATTTCGAAGAACCGCGGTATTAATTATAAAAACACGTAATTTTTCAATTTAAATCTGGATTTACGAATAATTTTCCCCACAGATATTCTTTGGATTTGGAAACTAGTCCGTTTGAGACGGATATTTCTTTTGAAAGTAACTATATTTCATTCTGATTAAAAACAATGTACACATATCGGAGATAGTTTTTAAAATAGTTCCATTTATCATGGAATCGCATGATTTCATATAAATGAGTTTCAGTGATGTCGGGACATCTTTAACGATCTAGCAGTCTTTTTAAAAATTACTTACTTTGCGCTAGATTATCTCATTAGACTGGAAAGGATTAAGCGTCGGTATAAACAAAATTTTAAAGTTCATTTAGTAATAAAAACTATTATACATTGAACCTAATTCATACTACTATTTTTCTAAAAATCACTGAATCATAGAATATATATGCTAATATTTTCTGTTTCGTATTATTTTCTAGGCAAAATCACAGCGAAATCGAGAAAAGACGAAGGGACAAGATGAACACTTATATCACCGAGCTTTCAGCGATGGTACCAATGTGTCACGCGATGTCTCGTAAACTCGATAAACTGACCGTGCTGAGGATGGCTGTGCAGCACTTGAAAACCATATTAGGGGCTGTTACCTCATACACGGAAGGTCATTATAAGCCAGCGTTTCTCAGCGATCAAGAGCTTAAGACGCTTATACTTCAAGTGAGTTCGATCAAAAATTTATTATCCCTTCACCAACTGATCATAGGTTTTCATTTTAGAAAGTTTGTTGTTTAGATCTGATGTAGAATGTAGATGATGTTTGGTTCGATTTCATCCAAACGTGCCTGTCATCGAACTATAGGCGTTCACGCCTTCATAGAAAATTTAAATATACAAAAATGACCAGGACATATATAATATATAAAAAATAAACAAAATGTTCAAAGCAAAACACTTGCTATAATATTTAAGGAGCGAAACAAACATTTCTTTGGATTCTATATTTTACAACTCTATTGTAGTTCGTACAAATATGAATTTATATAATAATTGGCTGCTTAACTGTTATTCTTTGGAAAGGATGATAGAAAAATGCAGATTCAAATTCATGTGAACAAAACTAAAGAAACGGAATTATTATAACGAATATTTTACATTGAAAATATTTTATATATTTTTACGTATTACATACATTCTATGTATCTTTGTATCTTCAAATGTCCCATAAATGCTTTCAAATCCGACATCCGTCTATTATATTTTGCGATTTTCGTAGCACTGATCAGGCTACCAAATGTTCTTCGCTTGTTGTGACTTCAAAACTGATAACATCGTACAATTCTGCGAATTAATATTTTTAAAAAAGTGACAATAAATAACGCTATATAATAATGGATTACACGCGCGTGTGTATTATATCCTTAGAAATATAAATCTTAGCAACATCGCATCATTCATTTCACTGAATCTAAAACTTAACGAAATGAATGGAATGCAAGTAGAATGATTAAAAATTGAGACATTGAAAGCAATAGCAGACTAAATCACACTTTTTCTAAACCTGAGTTTGTAGTATTGATTTATTTCCAATAAGCTGTATTAATCATAGAAAAGTGGTGGAATTCATTCTTGCCTAAATGAATTACTCAGATTGTTAAGTATCGAGATTAATCTGCCTTTACTCTCAATTTCTGTTCATATAAGTGAAGTTACTAGAAATCGTTTGAAATCAAGTAATCTAATTTCAGGTATTGCTACCATACAAAGAAAGTTACTCAATTTAAAATTATTCTTTGAAATGGAAAATAGATATTTAAAGTTACGCATACCTAAATTTGAAGCACAATCAGTTTACATACAGAAACTAGTCTTAGCAATCGTGAAACTAGAAATAATGAAATAAATTTTTGAAAGATCGTGGAAATATACCTATAAGAGTATTACGACCCCGTATAAATAAGCAATGTGACGTTGTAATTTCACATCGATGACCTCGTGCGATTCAGCAGATGAATATTTCTAGTGATGCAATACAGACAAGTATACGAACTCGCTATTACATGCTTGTGTGTTACATCATTAGAAATAGAAACATAAACCTGTCGAATGCGAACAACGTTACTAACGAGAAATCGCAACGATGTCTTTCATCGCTTGTCCACGCTAGAAATGCTATAGTATTGATGATTATAATCGATAATTATCGATATACATATTATTGATAACTTATTAATAGACTATAGTATTTATGCATTTTCAGGAAATTTAAGGTTCCAAAAATCTACAAAATGCATATAATATATAAAACGTTCAAAATAAAGTATTACGATCATTAGCAAATACTTGGTAGATGGAATTGTTCGAGTCTCGTTTCTTTAGTTCTGTTCATAAGAATACAAGATTGTGTAAACATCCGTAGTCTACTTTAATAATACTTTTCGATATGTTGATTATATATTTAAGATATCGCTAAGGTGCATAGCATAACGGACACAAAATAATTGAAGCAGAATGTAACTTAAAAATTTGGAGGATGCTAAAACTTCAAGAAATAATAACTTTCTTAACCATAAGATCTTGAATTCTGTAGACATTTTATGCTTCTCCTTCAAGCGACTTGGGATTACGTAAATAATTATTATGTTCGTAATATTATTCCTTTACGGCATCGAAACTATGATCAACTATGCTTAAAAACGACAGTTATAATTATAATATTCTTATTTGTCAGAAGAATGTAGGATAAAGTTTGTCTCCTCAGAATAGGAAAATGCGTTCTAAACTTTTGAATTGTACACTTTACGCGGTCGATTAAATTCAATTTATCTCGATATCAATATTTATTAATAAGAAATCAATATTAATAATAGCCGGAGATTAGATACTACAAGATGAGAAAATACAATCGATGACCATGAAACTTGGGCAAATAAAATGTTAGAAAATTTCTTCCTTAATCGTTAACGATTTCAAAATATCGTCATTAAAAAGGAAAAAGAAACTAAATAAAAATGTACTAATAATGATGACATAATACGCACCGAGTCGCGGTTGATAGCGTTATTACGACGATTGCAAAAGGCGCGCGAAACGACTATCGTTCGGCTAAAAGTCTGAAAGCGACCGATTCCGACGATGAGATTATACGCCATTACTGATTCCGTATTCGGAAAACCAGATAGCAGATACGATTGTGCATACCATTCAGGTAAGACTTCCTGGTATTTCAGAATCACTTGCGTAATTCGAATAGCTCGATTTGTACGCCGCGCCGCGCCGGCGTACAAGATACGCTGACAATTTCCTTTAACTTTTTCATCCAGTAGAATGATTTTTCGCTATAAATCGTCTGTTTTCTCTATAAAAAAAAAAGTGACGCGGCCAATTTACTTGGCGGCAAAATTGCAATTTTCTATCAAAGGGTGATTCGGTCGCGATCCTTTACTCGAATCGTTTCACTTTCCTCCTCGTTGGTGAGTTCGGTTTCCCATGCGAGTTCGCATGTGTGATCGCGTTAAAGCCAAAGTCATTAATCCGCTAATTGGAAGTAATGCGGGGGAAAAGTTTTTGCGTCACTTGTAAAAGGCCGTCCGTGCGTTTTGCAATCGGTTCGTACGAGACTGACTCTGTGTGTCTAATAACCGTGTGGCTAACCTTTCTCCAGCGTGCTACACATTTTTCACAGAGATCGGTCTCGTGACGGGTGAAAGAGAAGGGTTCGAATCATGTAGATGTGCAATTACGCCGTTGATAATACGTTTGCTTTTGCCGTTTACATCGATCGCGCTTCTGATGATCGATTATCGACGGATTTCGTATCATCAAACAGGTTGTTGTTTGTTAATGATTCCCGCGGAACCAGCGATCTTTGTGGCAAATATTCTGCAATTAAACTAGGAAATTGTATTGTTATTAAATTACGGATCCATACGCGACTTTGTATTTTTTGTGAACAGAAATTAAACGAAAAATAGAGTTTACGCAAAAATTTGTTTTATTCGGTAATTATCATAACGGCTATAATACTTTATATGTTTTACATAATTTTACGATATACATTCTATGTTTATTACGCAAAATACAAAAGTTTTAGGACACCTACAGTGGTGATCTAATAACGATAACTGATCATATTTTTTAAGAAATGTTTTTCCGCATAATGTTATATAAAAGTGAATCGTTAGATGTTCACTTTATGGTGCCACTTGTTTTGTCATTTTTCCTGGTTCGCAAATTTTATAGGAACAGGTTTAATAAATGGAATTGTAGATCGAAGATTCTAATATTTAATAATATTTTGAATGATATTTTGAATGATATTTTGAAATACTACAAATAAATAGCATAGAACAAGTCGATTGAAAAGTTATTTGACAAAGTTTTCGACAAAACCAAAGCAGATGTCTGCGACATATCGATTATTTCGAATTAAGCATTTTTTAAAACAACGCTTTTTAAAAAGCAACAGCTGATTAAAAATAACATCAAGTACCTTTATATTCGTTTATGAAAATAAAACATTTCCGTTTGGTGGATGGCCTGAGACTTTCGTATGGTATTAGGTTGTCCGAAAAGTTTCTTTCGCTTCATAAGGTGATAATAGATGAACAACAATTTCTGTTTTATATTATTTTATAGAATTAGGTATGATCCATTTCGTCCTATTTCTATTATTATGCTCGTGCATAATTCAATAAACTAATATAAAACAAAAAACATTGTGCGTCTATTATTCCCTTATAAAACGAAAGAAACTTTTCGGACAACCTAATACTATACCGATCATTACAATAAAAAAGAGGAATATTATCTTACTTTAAAAAGTAATTACTTGAAAATCGTTCGCGTAATTAGTTAAATAACTAGTCTTAGGGATTTTTGAGTTATTATTTGGTTTTTACACGACATAAGAATAGATATCGGGCAAAACATAAACTTGTTACATTATCTGTCAGTTAAATGTTAATTGAAGCACATTTTCATCGCACATGCGATAGGCAAATTTGGAATACAAAAAGTTTTATTATATAAAATATATAACGAAATGCTTCTTCTATAAAAGAACAAAATAGAGGATAAGGAAATATCCGCAGCAGTGAAGAATCCAAATTATTTAGTGATTCTCAATGCGATAGGTATTAATTTAGATCAGAGGCAATATCATACGTGTACAAGTATACATACATACGACTTTACCCGATTCATAGACCAAAATGTAACAAGGAAAAAGTCTTTCTTACTATTAATTTAAATATCATGTTTGAACTTTTCAATTCTATTTCCATTATTTTATGCTTATGGTGGTTATAAAACCACTTAATAAATTTGTTTTATAAATCAGAAAGTATATGATTTTTCTCCTCCTATTTACGTATATTATACATACTTGTAATCTAGTTTGTTAAAAGAAATTTATATATATTTATATATAAAGAAATTTTTAACGATATCGGGTTCTAAATATACAAAAGCATTGTATATTGATAACAAACTTTGCGAGAAAACCTAATCAAAAATAATATCTCAATTTCTGAGAAAAAAAAAAGATATTAATCGTAGTTTTAAATACTAAACTCTGAAGCGTTTTATATGCAACAAAGATTCGATTTCGTCATTGATTTTTAACATATTAGTGTTTAGAATACCGAGCGTTTAATACTATATATAGCAATTATCATTATTAATAGTATTTTACGCGTTAATTGTAAATTAATTGAACTGATAAACGAAAGGTAACTCTTCCTCTTATCTTCGTGAAGTATAGTTATCTTACTATTTTTATTACTTATCCACTTCCTTTATCACGGGTGACTCGCATTGCTTAGCTGGTAACTCGGCTCGAAATTACAACTGAATTCGAATAAATCATGGACGAATACGTTATAAAATTACAAAAAGTCTATCATATTATTCTTAATAATAGAACCGAACGAATTAATTTTTATACCTTTGTTACGTGAAAAATCTACGATAAAAATTAAGACGATATGAGATAACATTATATATATTAATAATACATAATATATACCATACATTGTTATAGTTAAGTACGACTTACAGTTAAGTTGAGTATGATTTAAAAACAGCGGACAAGGTTTAGATTAAACTAGATTTTAATACATGCTGCATTATTATTTCAAACAATAAATCTTGTAAGATATCAATAATTCATTTTCTAGAACGATCAATGAATACTTTCAGTAGCATAGTTCAAGGTTCATGTATAACAGAAAAATTCCACGTCGAATTATAATCTTTACGAGCCATTTTAAAATTCTATAAACTTGTAATATTGCTCAAAGTCTGCGTCAAAAGCAAAATTATATAATATTTTCTAATTGCGCTCGTCACCTAGGATATCGGCAATTATTTTATAATTACCCTCGATATCTAGGAAGCTGGCAATTATTTTGTAATCGTTCGCGGTATCTAAAAACTGTCAATATCTGGGAAATTGTGACAGACTTGAAATATCATTTTCCGATTGTTCTCGATACCTATGCATTTACCGATTACCTCCTAATTATTCTTAACGCCTAGAACATTTTTTAAACGCTTCTTTGAAATTCCACGAATCTTTAACCGAACACCATATTAAACTCAAAGTTACGAATTATTTCGAAAATATTAAACTGGGGATGTTTGTGCATTTATAGAAAATGTAAACGCACCTATAAGAGAATCATAAAAATAAGTGATTTCGTTACAATATTAGCGGATGAAACAAACTTTTATGTAAGTTCCATTTCCTGATCCGAATTTATAAAAATCTGAGTTTGTTTAAATCCGCAGTTTACTATTAATTATTCTTAAGACTTAAATAGTCTTCGATTATTTCTTCGTTATCCTCAATCCTCCTGCATTCTTTAAGACATTTTCGAACAAATCGTATTCTCCTATCATTAGAAAATTTCTTGAGTTTTGAAGGAAATAAGAAAGAATCGTTACTAATTATATAAACTCAATAATTAATAAATAATACTATTAATAACTATTAATTTCTCGTTTAAGTGTTATGAAAAAAATATTCTTAAAACACGAAGTGTCCTTTTCTTGGTTAAAGCGAGAGGAAGATTGAACCATAGGACATTCATGGGCCGCAACAGGTTCATATATCATCAAGTTTAGTACGTGCAATTTATCAAGACTTTTCTGTAGATCCAGTAGATCGCTATGCCAAAATAGACCACTGATTTCGTTAAAACGTTTCCGACGCCAGGGAAGCTTATGGACATCTCCCTTGACCCTCAAACGACCAAGACTGAGTCGATTTTGTTACTTCCTACGTTACATTCGCATATTATTATTTTATTATTAAATTTAATTGCCATATAAGGGTAACAAGCTTCTTTTAGTCCTGTTCTTCGCTTTATCGGTACAAAGTAAAATAATCAACTCTCATTAGAATAATAATCCAGCCTCCACCGAACGAGTGTTAAACTCTTATCCAATTTCCAAGCTAAATCAACTAACAAAATAAACGTCTCGCAATATGTAACATGCATATAACGGTATCGTCGTTTCGGGTACAGAGACGCGTTGTACGTCGATCGAATACGTCGCTTGTGAGTCTCGATACTTTAAGAATGAGTCTCGTAAAACGGAATGGACATAGTTGCTTTTCACTCTAGATTCCGTCACGCGACTGAGCACAGAGTTCGTGTCGGTGGCTGGTGAACATTTTTCATTGTCGCGTACTAGTACGTAGATAGGTTTATCTTTTATCGGGACTTTCCTTTGCTCTATCCCGACCGGCTCGACTAAATATTCGAACGAGTGACCACACCCGACATACCGGCTCAGATCGGCTCCACCGGCTCCATTATTATCCGCAGGAACTTTCATTGTGAATTGCTGCACGTTTATTACCGCCGTCGATACCACTAGTATCCGGTTCACGGATAAATTAACATTTCTACTGTGCGACGGACGTTAACTATAAACCCTGCATCCTTGACGGTTAAGATCTAGACGTTAAGTTTCAAGATAATAAAATCGTTGAAAAATTGTTTATTATCGTGTATCGCGCGATGATCGGACCATAGATGTTCGTGCAATTTCATTTTTTTATAAGAAAAAAAGAATAAAAACTAAATAGAGAATTATTCCATCCTGTAAATTAAAGGATTTTCCTTAAAGTTGATTGCAAGCTCTGCATCCTTGACGGCTAGGGCCCAGGTACCTGCTGTTGAACGACAAATGATTTTAAAGACAATAAAATGTACACGCCTGTACAATTTTATATTTTTGTGAACGTAACTGAAAAAGAATAGAAGGTAGATAGAGAGTTGTTTCATCCTTTGCATATTGCAACAAGTACTTTTTTGTTACATCTCATCAACTGTATGGTTATTAGTAACGGATATTTATTTTATTAGGATACGCCTATTGCTATATTATTATATTATTTTGTCTATTATTTTGGTTTCTTTAATGAATTCAAGCAAATTATAAATTTTATAACTGGATTACCATACATATAACATCTAAACTACAATATATAAGTTGCGGTTTTATAGGTACAGCACTCGAAAAATTGATAAAAATTGTCGCAAATACAGCAAATTTAGCCATCCCTGAAACCTTTATTTTGTTTAGACGTATTAATATGAAAATATAATTCCTATATGTACACTCTCGTTCATAAATATTAGGGTACCTGCAGAAACTTAAATAAACTAAAAACATTATTAGAAGATTATGAAAACTTTTAAGGATTATTATAATTTTGTTACGTCGCGTGAGATGGTCCGCGCGACGTCCCTCGTGATCTAACCGCCAAGACCCACATACCTTTACATCGAACCCCAATAACCCTAAGGAACCACCATAAACCTACTCTGTTTAACTTCATCTCTATTCGTATAAGTATTTTAGGTTTATTCCACGCTCGTACAAATTACGGAGAAAGCGAAGGTTTGTCTAACGGAAAACTAAGTTTTTCCCATGAACAAGGACATCCAAATTTCATAATTTGTAATAATAATAAAATTTATCTTTCTCTTTTCATTACCTCTGCCCCATCTTCGTGTCATTACTTTGACCAATTTTGATATAATTTACCTATTTAATAGGATTCAAGTTAAACGATCGTAGGAATCCACATTGTATAATTATTATGATTTATTATATTACGGTAACTCTTGCAAATAGCTTTAATTTTTGCTACATACCTACATAGTATATTAGATCGCAACCTTACATGAACACAAAATTCTAAATAATTAATAATTATTTTCATGGTAACGTAGATTAATTTTCATATTTTATATGGAACTAACAGGTATTCTAATAATAATAATGAACGGGAATGTGTATTCTCTGCCGATAAATTTGTAGGAGATAATCAATAGACAGAATTTTCAGTTAATCGCAGAAAAATAACATGTCTGATATTTAATCAGAATCGTGATCAGATATGGATTTATTGGACATCAAAGTATTAAACGGGAATTAAGTTTCTTTCATCCAGGCATTTTTGTTTATTAACGTTTTATATCAAAGAGCATCATAACGTGCAATTATAGAGATACGCATCTTCGACCCATAAACGTTACAACATCTTTCCGAGGAGTAATAGGGAATGCAACTTATCTCACGGGACATCTGTCGATTAAATTGATTGATACTGCATCATAACCATATCCGCGATGCCATTTAAGTTCCGCAGAGGTTTTCTCGGCTTATAGTTCGATGTTTAAGCGAAACAAGTTTATTTTCATTTTATTCAAAAATATTAATTGTAATCAAATCACAATGATTATTGATCCATTTTTTCATTAATTTCTTTAATTAAATTATATCTTTTCAAATTTTATCTTTAATCTACTAACTTATATACTTCATATTTATATTATAACAGGCGAGTTATGTAATGCGTTAATATATGTCTCGATGCCAGATATCAACCCACGATTTTTTAATAAAATGGAATAAAAGCTAATTATTTTGGGTAATCGATTTTGATCAGATAGACTGCTGGATGAATAAACTCTGCCTTCAAATTTCTTTAAGTAAAGTGACATTTTTTATTTTTTGCTTTATTATTTATACGGCTATCGTCGCGTTTAGTAACATTTATTCGAAATATTTTGTTATTCTATATAATTAAGGAACTATAATGGCGAATACTCTCTGTAAAAATAAATATGTTCTGCGTTCAGAATATGTACAAATAGTATGAATAGACGCATTACGTCATTTAATAATACCAGTTGAGAAAAAATGAATGGTATGTGTGGTTAGTACAAAATTGTTTATTAGCAGATACATTAGATTACAGCAAGACTTTCATCTCTTATGACACGGTACAATGAATTTGTTACACAACCTAATATAATCGCGTTAAAATGTAATTTTAATCTCAACTTGGATCTTCCTGCGTTTAATCGCGTCAAACGCAAATAACGTTTAATTTCAACATTCTTCACTCCACTAACCAAACTAATATCTCGAACAATTACCTCCTACAACCGTTAACGAGGAAAAAATAAAACAAGGGAGGCTAGGTTTAGCGAGAAACAATCGGTTGAAATCGATCAGACATCCGGTACGACGTGTACAACTTTTGCTTGTTACCCTGAAAGCCCGACGCGCGTGGATCCTTATCGAATGATCGCGATAGTGCGAGAGCAACAGCGCGTCAATGTTCGTATGCGTATCGTCAATCTCCTTGGCAGGTAAGCCAGCCAGACTAAGTGCGTTGTCGTTGCGTAATCGACATTTGCGGAGTCTGTGACGATATATCTTCGGTTCTATACAACATTCATTAACGTCCGTACGCCCCTATGTACTTAAACCAGTCCATTCGCCGTTACGAGATTTACACAATTTACATGCGATCGAATTTCACGTTTGCGATCAGGATGAGTCGTCTCGGGTATCCTGGTGATCCATTTGGAAACACTCGTCGTTGGAACCTATTCGATTTTCAGATTGACTTTTACCATCGAGTCGAGAATAGATACGGTTAATTGGTACAGAATGAAACATGCTATCGTGTATTTGTTTATTTAACCAGTTGTATTAAGCGTCAAATAATGTATGTGGGATAGTAGAAAGATGAAACATTTGCAGGGAAAATCTTACAACTACGTAAGAATCTTCTTCCCGTAACCTTTAACAAATTTCATTGATCGATTACTAACATTGCAACAACACGATTAACCAACGTGGTCTCGAGTTAGAAAAATCTTGAAACTTCCTAACTCAGGAATGTATCATTTTAAACCATTTTCAAAGTTAGCTACTAACGAAAGATATCACCGGATATATTCATTTATTTAGTCCCTTCCCATCAGATGATATCTATTTGTTCATAGAAGAATGAAGGATATTCCCAAGGAAAATTCGATAATCATGCAATTTGATTAATTTTATTTTTGAGTTTTTCCATAGAAAATGTTGTCGGTTCTTGAATTTATTTTACGGACGAGTAATCATAAGTACAATGTCAAATTAGCACTCACCATGCGGTTTTTAGTTCATAGATACTTCCTTTCGGTATGAATTATTTACTTCTCTTTTTTTTTTTTTTTTTTTTTTTTTTTTTTTTTCTTTTTTTGTGTATATATTCGCCTAATTTACATCTTAATTTCTTTGGTACAAATTGTATGTTTTAGTCGTTGATAGTGCAAGTATTGGCTATTAATCCTGTAATTTATTAGACAAGTTTCTGTTAGAAAAACGGTTCAGGCGACGCAAATTACATACATGCAAATTCTTTTTCATTATGTGTCGAGGCATTGATCAAAAAGCCACAAATGAACAGTAAATAGGTTTATTTAAACGACACTGATGAGATTCCTTCTCAGAAGTGATTTTAAGGAATTGGAATTTATCAAAAGATTGATGGATTTTTAATAAAACAAATACCCCGGTACATGTTAATAAACTCTAAATTATATATTGAATGAAACATTATTATGTAGATGTAAAAGTAACATGATTCATATATCTATTTATTTATTTCATTTTATCTATTTTTCTTTTTTCTATTCCGATACTAGACGATTAAATTGTTTTACCTACTTCAAGGTTTTCTTATCTTATGATTTTCAATTTTACTATTAACTATTCAGTGCATTTTCAACATTCTTAATTTAAATTATGTTATACAGTCGACGAACTGCATAAAAAGAAAAAATAGCTTTATATTTATTATAATAGAACAAAATACAAGTAAAGTAAATATGTGTTATAATATTTAAAGAGTGAAATAAATCTCTATTTAGATTCAATAGATTTTATAGAAACATCTGTGGTTCACGTATAATATATAGAATTCATAAGAAAATACTTTTTTATAAAATATTGTTGATCATCGTTATCGGGTGTATAGATTTTCCTATAGCTTTATTAATATGCAAAGAAATGATATACACTTTTTACGTAAAATAGAAATATAAAGGTAAAACGTTAAAAAATATAAAAAAATTTTCTATCGTTTGAAAAAGAAACGGCTTATGAAATAAAAATTTTAAATAATTCTCTGAACTTGTAACAATTAAAATTCTCAAAGCGTATCATCTAAACGATCTCTCCAATCTTACATTACTTTATTTTTATCTTACAAAAGAAAATTTGCTACGTAATTTACAAAACACTTCTCCATTTGTAAAGTTCGTTAAAGTTAGAATTCATTCATCAAATTACTAATTCGTTGATTGCTTTTTTTCAAGCCCAGAAAATTGAAATAACTTCAAACAATTATCAACAACAATATCCATCGATTTCCCATGATATTCATTGCATAATCGCAATTAATATTTGATCTAGGTGACGTAATCAAAGGCGCCTTCTCTTGTTTCAGGCTGCGGAGGGTTTTGTCTTCGTGGTGGGCTGTGATCGTGGAAGAATTCTTTATGTATCCGAGTCTGTTTTGCAGACACTCAATTATTCTCAGGTATCCAGTCTCTGTTTCTTTCGATACACCGGTAATAAAACACGAGTAATAAAATAAATTTCTTCAAGCGTTATATTTAAAATAGAAATAGTATACCTAGTAATAAAATAAATCTATTCTCTGTGATCTGTAAATCGTGCAATATAATACTGTCCGTAACGGGAGTTTCCATATGTATATGATGTCCGGCATATATGTTCTCTCATTATTCGCGACAATTAGAAAGAATTTACAATTGTAATTTTATCCACGTTATTTTTAGTGTAAAAATTAAATTCCTGAACGGCTTCAAATCCCTACCGGCCCACCAGGAATTTTTCCAAACTATCTATATCCTATAACAAGGCTATCTTTGTTCAAATACAATTCCAACAAATTTCACAGCAAAGTTAACAAATTTGAAAAGTTAAATAAAATTAAGAACGCAAATAGGATTGATGATACTAAGGAACTCGGAAAATATTAACTTAGTTTACAGATTGAAATAACAAGATTGCGGAAATATAATCCCTTTCTTCTCATTTATTTGAACACTTTCGTAGAATATTTACATTTATACACATAGTGCTATAAAATGGTTATTGTTACCTCATATTTATATTATAAATATATTTAATAAGTATATAATAAGTTATACTATATTGCGCAGCTACGGTGTACGAAAGGCACCATGTACATGTCGGGTAACATTGAAAGTAAATAGAAAAAATCTAGAAGCTTGCTAAATTTAAAATCTCGCTAAACTTTTTAGAAATGTATCAAAATAAATGATTTTTCCTTATTACATTATTTTATTATATAAATGCTTGTAAAATTTTATTGAAAAATATTATGTAGAAAAATTTTTTCCTTTCGCATGTACAAGATGTAATACATTTTTCATATAGATAGTCCTTTTATAGGATGTACAAACATTTTTGTGAACGATTATATGTCCACAGTTTCCTAAACAAAATCAATCGTAATTCTTTTCTTCCTTTTACCTGGACCTTGGGGGTGAAGTAATTAGTAAAATGTACAATTTGATAGCATGAAAATTTTAAATGTAGGAAGATCGTATATCGTAGAAATGAATTTTTTATGTCCGCACAGGGTGACCTGTTGGGTCAAAGTTGGTTCGATATCCTGCATCCAAAAGATGTTGCCAAGGTGAAGGAACAGTTGTCCTCTTCGGATCTTAGTCCACGCGAACGGTTAATAGATGCCAAAAGTACGTACCAATGTTACACGATTTGTCTGTGTCCACGTGTTAACACGTGTTGACTGTTAAATAATCTCTTGACTTTATTTTAAGATCCTCCGTATTTATATCTACTAAAAATTACTTATTATAACTTGTATCATATATTTGAAAAGTATTTTCTCACGTAGAATTTGGATAATTTAACCGAGAGAAATTAAATTAATAACGCATATCTTCTTAACCTGCCAGTGTTTAAAAATACAAAGTTTCTTAGGATAATAGCGTGCCGTTTAGTAACGTTAAAAGGTAAAAATTATTAGGTAGAATAATCCAAGAGAAGCTGAAGTATCTTTATTGTAAGAGCAATTTAATAATACCTTATTTGATGCGTTTATAATTTTATGATTGTTAAACCTAACAGCTTAATCATACGCTTCTCTTAAACGCTCCTTTTAGTTTAACGTTTCCAATAAATTGGTAGATCAGGACTTCTAACACGCTTGCTATTATTTATAACGACTCATTATTGCAATTCTCCATAAACAAAAGTACAAAAGTTAAAATGGTCTTATTATCATCAATAATATCTCTCTAAAATTTGACTAAGCTTTTACCGAGCTTTGATCGAATCAAGTGAAACAAGTAGCAAATGCTTGAAACGCGTTTTTAAATCTTCCATTTATAATGTTTATGTCCGAATTTACAATCCGCGATCGATGATCGACTAACACCACTTATTCCGCTATAGAACAGTTACCAATTCGACGAACTCGATTTATACATTTTTATCGTGGTCATTAAATCCATAAAAAAGAAGCTGAAAATGTACAAAATCTATTTCAAACAATTCATTGTTGAAAAACCAAAATACTTTAAAAGAACATCGTGGAACTCGGCAATAAATGGAAAAAATACATTATTCAATAAAATGTTAATTTTAGGAATATATCGTTGATATGAGCTGCTTAAAAGTCTACTGATCTGTTCGATAAATTGTAGAATACAGGAAACTAACGACGTTACGAACATTATCTTTCGAAATAGAATCTTAGTTGCCATTGTTTCTGTAAATATGCAAAACTGGACAAGATAAACGCGCGTACAAAAACATAGTATTATATTGGTATTAGCATTTATTGCATCATCCGTACATTTCAATGTTTTCGGATATACTTAATACATCAAATAAGAAAATATATAAAATACGTAGAAGATACGACAACTTTATTCAAATTTCACTGCTTTATTAGCGTCTGTGAAAATGCAAATTTACATAAATATTTTTGGTCTATTAATTCATACATTTATGTTGTACATAACAATTTGTATATTTTTAATATTCATATACTCGTATGATTAATATAGTAGATTTTTTTTTTATTAGAACTAAATCTTAATTAGTATCCATAAATGAACTCCTGATGATTAAATCAAATTATTTGGACGTAAACTCCTATCATGAACGAAAGATCATACATAATGGCGAGAATCAATGAACTACTATCATCTACATTGCTTATGCCCCGATTAATTCAGATAAATGGAGTTATAAAATATAAATGTAAAAAAAGTCTAATTGGTCAATTTGATCTCTAGGAGGCTCGCATTGCTTACAGGTTTTCCTTAAATCGATACGAAACTTCCGATCAACTCAATATAATAGTAATAACTGAGAAACATTTTAGAGAAATAAGAAGCACGTTAAAGGCGAGAAAGTAACGATCCTTCGAAAATATCACAATCCTGACGAAATGGTTTTTATCGGTCAGCTACATGCGTCGACTTTCCCCTCACGAATCCATTAATTATGACACCTTTCGACATTCCCTCGGTCGGTTCCAGGACCGTTAAGTACTTGTTGCTCGTCAATGCGAGTTACATTCTGATAAATGTCAGTCGTTCGGCAGCATCTGCCTGTCGATAAACATCTTCGAATTAGCGCCGCGAGATAAGCGGCTTACGAAAGAAACTCGTTTAAAGGAGAGAAAAGCGGTACTGCTCGTGCGCGGCCAGGATCTCGAGGATGTTACGCGCTGGTACGATTTACGCGCGGATGACTTCGAGACGAGGTCTCACGGTCGTTAATCATCGACGCTTGTTGCAAAGGAATTAATAAACCGGGGACTGAGCTGGAAAATGGTCGGTATCGCGCATTCGCTGACACTTTTGATGGCTAATTGATCAAACGTCGAAGCGTCATTATAACGGTAACACCGTAAGAATGCCGGTAATTGCGAGATTTGTATGCAAATGACACGCGAGTATCTACCATCCATTGCGTTTCGAATAAAGATTCGAATAAAGTAATTGGTCGAAATTATGCATATATATGTGTGCATGCGCGTGACTCGGTTTTGCAATATTCTCGCTTATAGTAACTTGGCTTTCATTATCGAAGAATAAAATAACGTAAGAAATTTATACAAAGCCGAATACTGAAAATTCTAAGTTTATAACATTTTAATTTATGAGAAAATCGCGTAATCGTATTTATTAAATTCCTTTATAATAAACATAGAAGAAGAAATTGTATCTTATCGTTAATTTGATTTACTATGTTTGGTCTCATGAATTCCATTTTTGTTATCTTATGTTTATTACAAAGGAATTTAATCGTATCCATAGTCAATCGTATGTCCATTCATCGCATTTTATACACTATCTCATACGCAATTGTCATTTATACAAAAGTCATTTTCATTATTATTTCGCTTAGATTCTTTTGCTTTAATTTTTCTATTCATCGACTTTTGTCTTTTACTGTTATTGCTAGAGAATTACATAGTAATTTGTGAACGACGAAGTTCTAAAGAAAATCTTTTACGTGCACTTTTTGCTCTGTACAATTGTGCCGCAGAGTGTATGAACATAATCGCCTCCTTGCAACTAAATATCAAGGCGAAAATGAGCGGTAAAAGCTTTTTCAATATAATATAAATAGAGTTAATATACACTCTTCGCCAAAAAGATGGCTCGGGTGTGCTATCTAGGTATAGGTAGTAATAGAGAGTTAAATGATCAATTTGAGATCTTAGAACTTTTCGTAGTCTCTATATTCTATGTAAGCTTTTGCCTGTTGTTTAGATCAAAGATCATTTAGTCCGGTGATCATATAAATTATTCAAATAGATTATTTCAACAAATATGTAAGGGTAATTATTGAAACCAATCAAATATAATGTACATAATTATTACCATGTACATTGCACACATTTACAGGAAAAGTACAATTATAAAGCTTCCCGAAGAAAGGATTTCTAAATCTATGGTATATAAATGTCGAAAGTATTTTCTCGTCAACTAGTCGAATTATTGTATTTATTTTGTAAATGTAGGAAGAACGATGTTCTTTAAAAACCTTAGATTATAATTGTAAATTCAAATGTAGCTAATGTTAAAAAATTAGAACTAGAACTTTCGACACAATTTACTTAATTCGCTGTTTTCTCTTATCCTTTTTTCCTTTATCAAAAAGCTCTTCTGTTATCTTCTCTGTTATAATTTACATTTATAACGAACTGGAATCGCGAATCGTGCTTATACGTTACATTTTTACAATATTTTCATGTCGCGATCAAACTTATTAACTAGATATATCTACTTGGTATAGTTTTATAAAATTCAAAGTAAAAAAATGTTAAACCAGTCGCGTATTAAAAATTTACAAATTGTCTCGTGAACGGAAGAAAACAACGCCGCTAATTGTTTTCAAATTGTAGAGGAACATTCTTAAGAAAAGGAATTAGCTGGTTGGAGTATAACACCGTTACGGTGTAACAAGATTAATTTCACAACTATGATGCATTCGATGTATTATGGAAAGTGACGAATACGGCTTGACTAAAGAAAAGATTGTATGCAACATTAATGCGACTACAATACGCGTTAACTACATAACACTCAAGCACGAGCGTCAACAATATAGATATTTAGACAGTCATGATACTTTTATAACTGTGAATTCCAGACTATATTATATGTTATCGTGTATCGTATCGGCAAAAGCTTTTCCGCTTCTGTATGGATATTATCTGCTTTATAAAAGTTTTCATTTAAATATGTATAGAGGTTTATGCGTAGAGGATGGTTGGTCGGTGAGGTTTAATGACGAGATAGTTCGTTGCTGAAACCGTCGAGTATATTTAAAATGATTAAATAAATTAATATACAGACAATATTCGCTAAGACAGTGTACAAGTCGCAAAATAAGATCGCTAACGACTCGTTAATTAGATCGCTGATAATTCATTGATGACTGAACTTGTTTTGGTTGCGTCCGTTTATTTATACTGGTCGGGGGAGAGCCGGAAAATTCGAATTCGTCTTCGTTCGACGTTCTAACGATATCGATACTCCGAAGCAAAACGGCAACATGATTTGAATTGGCCTCTAGCTCATGTGCCGCTACATATGTATACCTATATGTGATAGATGGACATTTATTTAATAATAAATTTCAATATCAGAATTTTTAATCAAATTCGAATTAAACTCGAGTTACGATATAGCATAAATTTAAAAAGTTTAGAAATTTTACAAGCGTTTTAATAATAAAAAGAAATATTTCTATATAAAACTACATACGTCATTTAAAAAGCAATGTATATATATTTTTTGAAAAAATTATTATTCGAAACATAGCAATGGCGTGTCGGTATAACGTCTTCTCGTCAGAGAACATCTCACATTTTTGTAATTTATAGAAAAGTTAGGTAGAACATAGCAATAGAATATAGTAATAAAAAGAATTAAAGTTTAAATAGTAATAAATAATAATTAACACGCACGTTAAAACAAAACATACTAATACAAAACTAAAGTTATATTCGCAGAATTTTACATGATAAGCGTTGTAAGCTTAAAACTTGGAAACGCTATAGACAGCCCCCCTAACACCGACCCTAACCCAACCCACCTACGCCACATCTTTCGGCCTTTCGGGTGTCGATTAATATGCACTTACCTATCGACTTAATATATGAATCGCGTCTTCGAACTTTACATTTCTTCCTTCTGTCAAGGCCGATTTAGCTACAAATATGCGACACGCATCATGCACACGTAACATTTCCCCTCGGGAAATTGTGCGAAGAACTTGATATTTGCACGCGTCAATACGGTCGCGAATAGAAAAAGGAAACGAAAGCAGCTTTATATTTTTGAAAACGGATTTTATCACTCTCTGTAATACAGTCATCGAAATTTTGATATGATTATATTCAAAAATATAATGTTTCACAGAATTTAAATAAAATACTAACAGATACGCGTTCGTTATCGCATCTTCGTTTAAATAGAATTAATTTTTCCTTTATACAGTCTTCTTTAATTTCTTTTATACGTTTTGCTCATAAAAACAAGTCTTCCTTCGTGAAATTGATTAAACTCGAGAAAATGTCGAAATCTCTTTTTGAGTTGAAACTTGAAAACACGAATGCAATAAAATTATTTGGAACCCTTTGACAGGATAATAAAATAACGAGGAATTCAGAATGAACGATATAGAAAGAAAATAAATATTAGTATTCGCGTCATACATAATGACATTTAAGATGTCAAATTTATAATATTACGTCTCGCGATTGCCTTTTTCGATCTTTCTCAAACTATTTTCTAAACTTGCCTTTTGAACGAAGTACGATATCGGACAAACGGATTAGCATTAAAAAATAATATTATCAAGTTTGTTTAACATTGTTTTAGCGATGTTACCGGTGAAAACTGATGTGCCTCAGGGTGTATCGAGATTATGTCCTGGTGCACGAAGATCCTTTTTCTGTAGAATGAAACGAAAAGTCGAAGGGGTTCGTTGCAGTGAATTACAAGTGAAAGAGGAGACTGATACTGCTGGCGGATGTCATCGACGAAAAAAGCAACAAAATGTCGGTAAGTATTTACGCATTGTTATTACACCACCACAGTTACTAAATGTACATTCTTCTTTGCAATTAGTCAGGAATATATCGGGGGACATCTGCAATATTTACGTTGTCCTTCGTCAAAGTAAAATAATAATTATACGCGTCAACTTATTTCTTACACTTCGATTCAATTTTATACTTCATTATACTATATCTATTTTATTTTATTCTTATTTAAAAACATGGTAAGGTATGTTTCCATTTACGTGTACATATATTTATACACTCAAAATTGATAACTCTGGAAGTAAAAGATACGACCACGACAATTTTGAAAAACCTATAACAAGAGGATATTTTATTCTTTTACGTAAAAAAAGAATGAAATATAAATAAAACCATAACCGTTAAAGATACGTATTGCTGAGAAATAATGTTAAAAACATATCAGTGAAATACGTACAGTATCGCTAGTCCTTTGTCATCGGTCCTAAGATCTTACGACTTGAATATTTGCCGCGTGATTTATCAAAGGCGAAAAGTAGACGCTACTTCAAAGACGGGTAAAAGAATCGCTTTACATACCTTCTCCTTTCATTCTTTTTCACCGCTTTATATGTATTCTACTTTTCAAGATTAAGAAATTATGAATTATGTAAAATAAATTAAAAGTGTAATAAGTGTAATAGCCAAGAAAACAGAAAGAATCCTTAAAGAGGACATAAGGTATTTTCATATTCAATGCTGTTTCTTTAACTATCCAAGTTCTTATACTCCTTGAACTAAAATATTTATAAATACATATTATTCGTATTCTTTGTACAATTTTTCGAGAAATGTATTTCATTATATAATCTATAGTGAATACAAATTTTCCATATATTCCATAATCCCACATACGAGATCATAAACTCTATATATTCTATAATGAAAATTGTTTCTTTCTGTCAATTGTAACACAGTAGAAGTAAAATTATATCCTTGTAGCTAAAGAAATTGATAATAATTTTAAATATTTAAGAATTTCTATCATATTATTACTGTTTGCAAGACAGATCTTCTGTTTTTCGTATTCTGGTTTAACGCTAATTAAAAGTGATACAAGCATTCCATATTTGTATGATCAATACTAAAGATAGAAGTTTTGTTTTAGAATTTAACAGTTGTTACGATATTTCTTGTCAAGTTTTTGTTTTACATAATACCTTAATTTACTACTCGTCATTGGTTGACCGTGCGCGTCTATTTTCATTTTTAAAACGGGCTTTTTAATTGCCGAGTGACTTTACTTTTGAAATACATCTACAATTAAAATTAAAAAGGCTGACTTCGTTAAATATCATAAACTAGTTTTGCTGTAAGCAATTAGATGTCATTAACCATTTACATACGAACAACTAAAATTCAAATCTGTCAAAGTAATTATCTATAACTATAGCTAACTTTTTGTTATGCCTGATAAAAAATGATAACAAAGGTATGTTTTAGAATATAAATTGAAAAAAGAAATTGTAAAATTACAATAAATAAATAGTAGTTCTCAAAAATGTTATAACGAATGAGGAAGCTATTTGAATAAATACAATCGTAAGAAGATCGACAAAAGGATGTCGTCGTTTTAATGATTCAAATAAACCATCGCGATATTGTCACGTAAAATAAAAAAGGAGAAATCGAGAGTTGAAAATAAAAGATAAAAATAAAAAGGGAGAATTTATTTCTCAACACTTGGTTTACACAAACTACAATTTACTTCTCAACTCCAGTCGTGACCAGTTCCAAGACCGAAGCTCTTACAATTTGACTTTCGAACAGATCTGTTTCTTTTTTCTTTGTCACCTCTCAATATCCCTACTATCCACGCGTTTGTTAGGCGTCCGCGACCGCTGCCACGTGCGCCTTCGTCTCGACATTCGGCGGAAGGACCGTTGGGATATTGGTGACTCGTTAGACACTTCGGGGATATACCTTTATATCCGTCATCGATCCATCGGGTTTGAAGTGCGCCGGTCGTGACGCTATCGCTGTTCACTCTCCGCGACTTCTGTTTCTTTGGATTTATACATAACGTTTCAGCTTGCCCCAGCTTGTATTTTTCGTATGTTCTGTGGGTATAAGTAAGAAAAGAATATAAGATATATATGAAAGGACACCGGTCGCTTCCTTTGGAATTCTTCGGAAAATTCCTAGTACTGTAGTCTTTACAAATCAACCCGAATACGATAGTTTGAAACTTGAGACAACGAGCTTGGGCTCGAGGCGACGTCTAGTCGCCAAACGTAGCCGCGGTCACGGGACGAACGTTTTACCTAACAGAGGTATAGAATAATCGTATAGCTCTCTTACAAAGAAATATTCGTAGCGACACTGGACGGTAAATGCTTAGCCAGCCCGAGGACCCGCTAATAAACCTTAGGACTTAATTACCTGAGGACAATCGGACAGACCGCCTTTCCCTGGCAATCCATGAACCGATCAACCTACGACGGACAAGAGAAATCTGTTTCCCTCGCGTACGACGCTTCCCGTTAGGGCGGCTAATAACCTTTTTATAACCATCGATATAGTAATTAACAAATCAGCAACAACGTCCATCCCCCTCTTTCCGAGCGGAGGTTTTCCTCGACGAATCAAACGACCTCGTGCCCTTAGACGCACAACCATCATAGTTTTCCTCTGCAACGTCGACGTGACGGGAAGTCATTCTCTTGGGTGGAATCGCGTCGACCAGTACCTGGCATCTGGAGAGAAACGACGGCTCCGAGTTAAACGAGTCCTTCTTGTACTACTAGCAAGAACAGTACGCCCGATTTCGACTTTGAAGTATATCGCACCTGTTATCCCGTTGACCGTGGATTCGTTATCGAACCTAGAATCATCGTCGTTAGTGTTTAGTTGCCGCGGTTACTTGTCGACTCCGTGATACTCGCACTTGCGTTAATTCGCATAACTTTAGTTGTATAACGACGATGGCCAAGTCTAGAGAATATTCGTTACACGCCCCTAAAAAGGACAATGTTTCATGGTCACGAGGCATCTATTGCGAATTTATTATTAATATACATGGTGAATTAGTACGAAACAATTGATTATCGATTTACTAAAACGGAAGAAATTAAAATTAATACAAGCTTTATAGAGTAATAAGTTCGATTTTTTACCATTGTCAAATTTATAAATGCGAACGTTAAACATTTTGAAAGGGGGTGTTAATAACTACCGATTACATTAATTACATCGCATAGTAATAGTAATTATTCCTCTCCTATTCGGTATTCTTTTTATAACCTTTTAATAAAGCCTCAAACGACCTATGCTTATATAATATTTTTTCCTTCTTCATAACCACAGATCATATGTTTAATTAAATAAAGTAAAAAACATCTTGTATATACCGTTCGTCTTTCATTCTTCGTAGGAATGATATGCGACTAAGTTTTCAATCTCAAGAAAAGAATTATATATTAATAAGAATAAATTTACTATCAATTTTATGCATTTTATAAATATTACGAGAATTCAATCTCTTAAGGAAAATTAATTGTCAATTTTACGTAACTTTATGTCAGTTTGTTCTATTAGTCCTTTGAAAATCGTTTTTCGTTAATCGTTAAAATTAGAAACACATGAAACACATCTCTTTGAATGTTTTTGAGCAAACAACTACGTGCTAAAATTGAGAATTAATTTTATCAGAAACGAAAATATCTACCATTTAGTTAGTTAATAAATTATAAAGATGCAATGCTGCGTGCACGTAACATTAAATATCAAAGGAAGATACAGTTAAAAATCGTACAAACTAATAATATTGTATACCGTATATAATAATTCCAATAAATGAATCCTGTCGCATATTTTTACAGACTGGAAATATTGTGTAATACAATGTACCGGATATTTAAAGTCCTGGGCGCCTGCAAAAATCGACCTCGAAGAACACGAAGGTGACGGAGACGGAGAAGCTTGCAATCTGTCGTGTCTAGTAGCAGTTGGTCGGTTACAGTCAACGTTACCTACGTCTTTGCCTAAAAAGCCACGTTTAAGACCGATAAAGTTTGTCTCGCGACACGCGATGGACGGGAAATTCCTCTTCGTTGACCAAAGGTAAATGATAATAAATATTTCAACGATAATTCTTATATGTACACTTTAGAACACTTAACGTATCTATATTATTATTTTTGTGTAAAATGTTAAATAATAATACCTAATTTCTTGGAAAATAATTGATGTACTTTTTATATAATTTCTATTCAGTTTTTATATGTACTGTATTCAAACGTTGTTTCTTTTCTCGGGTTTTAATGTTGTTTCAACATCGAAAATCATTAGCAACACTGTCTAAAATTATGATTTTTAATACTGTTTTGTTTCGGATAGAAATTGAGCGAGACTTATTAAATTTTCGTCTGCATTTAAATATACTGTTCGATATTGTTTAACAAGTTAACTCGTTAACTGCTCTTCTCGCAGCGTTGTACATTTTACGCTTCAACGTGTAATTGGTACATTGCATTTTTTATTTTCAATATTGAATTTATCAATCAATTTATTTCACATTTATACATCATATGTGTGAACATTCCAACATATTCATATATCGCTTCTGAATACGACTTATAAAATATTATTTGCCTGTAATACGAATATTGTTTAGGCTTTATGATACAAACTTATATTACATACTAATATATAATTAACTTTTCCCTTCATTAATGGTATTAAAAACACAATTTTCTTCGCGTATTACTCAAAGATATCAATAATTCGACAAAAAGAAGATTTATATTTCTTTTAAATTTGTACGTATTCTAAAATCACGCTTACAAGTAGAAACAAATATTGTTTCATATTTATCTAAAATAATTGCTTCGCTCCAATTTTAAGTTTCTTTCGTCAATGTACTTTCTTAATTAAAACTTTACGATGAGATTTCGTAAATTTATACGTACAGGGTGTATAAAAAGCAAGCGTAAAGACTATCGTGGCGTGACTCTGTACACCAGGATGGCTGGAGATTTGTAAAAAGAAGTTTGTCAAGATTATTAAAACTTTAACATCTTTTTTCGAGAAAAAAAGTCATTTGGAAGTCGTGATTTCTCGCGACGAGTAGAATACATTGCGGTAAAAAAAATGTTAACCTTGAAGATCATGCTCAAGATCGATTTGGCATCAAACTCTTTTTGAAAAATCTCCACCGATCCAGAGGCATAGAATTGAGCGAATGGTGATTTCTAAACTTACTTTCTATACACTCTGTACATATACATGCATATACCAGATTCATTAACAAGAACATCTAGACTATGAATTTGTATACAATAGTTGAAAATTTTAATTTTTTTTAATATATAAAAATATTATATATAAAATATCTAAAGCGTAACACTTATTTACCTAGATTCAACTTTATAAATCGTATTCGTCAAAATATAAATTTCCATAGATATCCACAGTGTAATACTAACAATATAATAAAATTCCATTTATCAGAACCCCGTTTATTAGAACTCCGTTTACTGGTACAAAATTTTAATTACCAAGTTGAATTAATTCCTGCGGATTGAATTCGCTTAATCGAATGAGAAAATCAGTAAATTATGTATCTAATATATTTCTGTACGTAATTACAATGACTATAAGCATTGGCACATCATTGTATTTATTACAACGTCTACATACTAATTAATTAAGTCCAAATGCATTAAATTTCTCATCACGTAGTAGTATCTATGACTACAAAAGTTTATTGCTTGGTAGAACCTATAGAAAATAGAAAAACGTTTCCTTGGAGAATAAGGGTGTTTGCTCTCCTATGGGTTCAGATAAATAGAGTTATACTATATAGCAATAATGATAATGGTTTAAAGTTTAAATGATCCTAATGATAAATAAGAAACGTTCGCAGGGCTACTTTAGTGTTAGGTTTCCTACCACAAGAGCTACTTGGTACGAGTATGTACGAATATTATCATCACGATGATATCCCTCATCTAGCGGAATCTCATAAAGCTGCTCTTCAAGCATCCGAGTGCGCCACCACGCAAGTAAGTCACCACATTCGTGTAACTCTTTCCTATCTGACTCTTTTGCAATGATAATGATCACCATTTGAAATTTTAATTTCCATTACGTTATCGATGCAGTCGTTATTCCCCGTTACATGCATTCTCAATTGCTACAACCGGATATTTACTCTTCTATCTCCTAATAAATTTTAAATAAAGCGCTTAAAGCCAATAGTGGGCGAATTTGATAAAGCTAATAATTAGACTGAGAATTTCTATGCATTTCCGTGAAGCGTTGGATGAAACAAATCTCTACTTAGGTTTTCATTTTTTTATTTCGGTTTCATGACAATATAGATTCTTATAAAACTTTGCAGTTCGCTAATTATACATCTAATATATATATATATATATATATATATATATATATATATATATTAGGCCAGAATATGAAATGAAACAAACATTTAGTAAAAATAAATATTAAATATACAATTTTTCTTTCATAATCAAGATCGTATCGATTCTTGTTAATCATATAGAAAAATGATCACAAGATGTTTTAGACGATATATTACAATAAATTATATTTTGAAACAATATCTCCATATACTAGTAAACTATTACGTTACACACGATGCAGGGTGGCCTAATAAGAATTATCATTTGAATATCTCCGTTGTTTTGAACCTTATGAATAAAAGTTGTTCGATATAAAGGGGGCTATAATATGGAAGTGATCATTTTTGTACAGCTGAAGGAGTTTCAGAAATTGCAGTATTATCTCCCTTTTTTTTTTTTAACGGAATCATATATTTTTTAATACATTAGTCGATCCAGTTAAACATTTTCAACGAAAAGGTATTAACCTATACACGTAGAGAAACTTGGCTATGAAAGACAAAGTCAACGTAAACACAAATTAAAATATCTGCTGAGCTAATCATTTTTTGACACACATAGATTAATATCTTTTTCTGAAGAATGTCGAGCTAATGTATTAAAAAATATATGATTTCATTTTATAAATGGAGGTGACTTTGAAATGTCTGAAGCTCCTCTAGAGCTGCAAAAATGCAAAACAATTATTACTGCTATATTGAACAA
>JACXIT010000153.1:1034120-1049324 GCA_014737525.1 Bombus difficillimus | reverse complement strand
TTTTTTTTTTTTTTCAAAAATGATCGACTTTAAGGTTTGAATCTATCTCGAAAACGAAAAATTCGTAATAACGGTTACCACTGGCAAAGAACACTATTTCATCGGCAATGAAACCGCATAGATTTTTTTTATACGATTCCAACGAATACACTTAATAACAATTAGTTTAAGATTCCATCATCATTTGAATAGCGTCTATTGTGGGAGTTTCAAAATACATTTTCTCTTTCCTAATCATTATTTCAAATTTATAATAAACGCGATATTTGATAGAATTAAATAAAGAATCGTTATCAACAATATGAAAAATAATCCTCAAACGCTATCATGGATGAAGTTACACCTGATGTGAATTTTATTTTAATATTATCGTCTTATAACAATATTAAATATAATAAATATCAATATTATTTGTAACTGCTGCGAACAATAATTTTTCAATAATAATGAAAGATTTAATTCTTCTTGTATAACTTTATTAATCGTTCGATTTAAAAAAGATTTTCTGCGGTAAACTTGCATCCAAGGTAGTTTTTAAAGATTAATTATCGAGTCTATGTCTAAGGAGAATGAGAATTTTGCAACAAGAACGATATTTCTGTTTAGATATACAGATTTAGGACCAAAGGCGCGAGTTTCGTGAAGCTTCAATCCGAATGGAAATCTTTCAGAAATCCATGGACCAAAGATATTGAATACCTAATAGCGAAAAACTCTGTTACTTCGTAAGTTTTGATAGTATTGGTCTTTCATCATAATGTAATAATTCTATAACATTCGGATAAAAGGCTTGAATTAACGAAAATAAACGTATCTAGCTGTGACTCGCGATCGATCACAAACAGTGGAAACAGGTCCGAGGATTCCAGTGTTCAAGGCAATTACGACTACTTTACACAAAGTAAGTAAAATATACATAGATACATGTATATTTGATATAATTTTACGTATATGTTTGATAAACATTTAATTCTCGATTCACACGATATATCAATTGCATGATTTCAGTCGGATATTGCTGAAAAAATATGAAAAGATTAATCGGTTCAATGCAGTATTTTAGAATATATTCTCATTGATAAATACGTATATGTATATTGCGTGATCTTTCTCTAATAAAAGACGAAGAAGATCGTCAAAGAAAGAAACAAGCTTCAAAAACAGTTTCATGTATAAGAATTATATGTAATATATAAATAAATCGTTCGCTTTACGCTGAACAATAAAATACAAAAACCTTGAAACCTATCCTTCCATGTAAATACTAATTTCGATTTACATATGAAAGTAATTTATAGTGTAAATCGACGAAATATCTCGCTTTTAGTTCTAAATTTCATAGTTCATAGCAATTACAGAGTTTGTAACTGCTTATCCTTTGATACAAAAATATTTAAACATTTACCGTAGAAAATTTTTATGAATAAATTATTTGCGTTATATAAAGCCTTTCGAAATTTCATTAACGCTGTAACAAGGCACAATTATCGTGATTACATTAACAAAATTTGGAACCAGTTTGAAAATATATATATATGAAAGTTACCTATTGTTGATATGCACTTGGTAAAAAGAATATAGCGTTAATAGTTACTTTAAACATATAATTAATGGCAAAAGTTGTTCTATTAGATATTAAAACCGTTTAAATAATTTTGTAACCATTGGGAAGTGTATGTTTGCAAGAAATATCTTGTAACTTTCACGTATATTTTCGTATTTGTTTTGTACTCCACTAATGCGGACATAATAGTCGTATCAGGTTGTATGGCATACAAAATCTTAGACGATGTATGTTCCTATGAATGTTCAAACACTTTCGAAAACCATTGTATCTCGATTGGGGATATTTATACATTTTTTTACGAACAGAAATGAAGAAATGTAACCTATACAAAGAATTATTTTATTTATTAATTCAATAACAAGGACTGGATTTTGAACATTTCATATATTATTCCATATAACGTAAAGTAACGAAGTGTATGTTTGCGCTTTTAAACGTCCCGTAAATGCGTGAATATCCGCAAAAAATATTCGTCAATGCTCTTATTGTTGTAATTTTTGTAATTTCATATATAACTGTTAATTATACTAATTTAGTACGTTATTGCTCTGTTATTGTTTCTGCTATTTTATAGTCTTAATATTTCAAAAAATAATTTTAGGTAACGGCGGATTAGAGAGATTGATCTCGAGTCACGTAGAGGTAAGTAAAATCGGAAGGCAAATAGCTGAAGAGGTTTTGGATCTTCAAAGACGCGGTGAGGATTCTTCTTCCGGTAGCAGTCCCGGACCAGGACCGGAACCTGCTTTGTTAAGCACCGAGGTAGTTATAGCCACAGAAATTGCACCCTCGATTTCTTTGTCATTTAGAAAATGATTATTAACGGAAAATTATTATAACAGGGTATAGTAAAAACGATATATATGTATATAATGTATGTAACATTTTTAATATTCTATATCTCTATCTTTGCTTATTCTATCTTTGCCGTCATTTTGTTATCTGCAATCATACCTTAAATGACAAAGTTATCATCGATATCTACCAGAGTATATAACCGTATTGAATTTTATTTACTACGATCTTAAAACAACGAAAATAGTTACATCAATCGCAAAATAAAAATATCAATGAATATTAGGAGTATGAATTGGTCTCGAGGGATTTTTTTGACTAAAAGGTTTATTATTTATTTAAAGAAAATCAACGAAGTTACATTAATCAAAATATTTTCCCCCGTTTTCTATTCAATTTTACACAATCAATTTTACACTTTTTCGAGATTTGAGAAGTGCGTACTTTCTAGTACGTGCTGCAATGACTGGAAAAGATGGATCCAGATCTAGAGGATATGCGAGACGTGGAAGGACTTTCCATTCGAGTTCCAACAACGTTTGTTTCACAGTTATCGCAACATGTGGTCGTGCATTGTCACGCAACGGAGTGACTTTGTGTCGTTTATTTGATATTTGTGGACATTCTTGGCTTAAAGTACGCTTCAAGTTATACAGTTATTGTCGATAACGATCCTCGGTAACAGCTTCGCTCGGTTTCAATAGCTCGTAGTCCACATCTTCTTCGTCTCGCCAAATAAAGAGAGTATTACCTTTCGACCGAGAAATTTATAAATTCGTTTTTGCCGCTTTTCAAATTCGATTGTTCACGCGTCTATTACTTCTAACATACTAGACATCAAACATAAATATCAACGCTTTGCCGCGTTATAATTTGATGCACCCGCTGAAACCTACAACTAAAGCACATTCTTCATTGTCGCCGAAACTAATTCACACTCCTAATATAATATTAATATTTCATATAATATTAATATTTCATATAATAGAAGCTTAAATCAAATCGATTTAATAAAGTAAAGTAATTAAATGAGAATATTCTAAAATAATACACTTTCATTTATAGAACATTTCCTTGTATACCTTAGACATAAGCGAAATATCGACTTTATTCGGAGTTGCAATAGAAATAATGTTCAAATATACCGTGTACTTACGCTATATTTCTATCTAGATCTCAAGGATATTTAATAATATTTTTATTTTAATCTATAGAACTTAATTTTTTACACGGGCAAAGAATCTTTGTAAATCGAATAGTTCTATTTTGAATACATACATACATATATATATGTATATAACAACTAAGCGATAATATCATCAGATGTGTAAGAACGGCTAAATTAAAATAAATTTAATTTAATTTAATACGTTTCGACATTAATTGTCTATTTTGTAATATTTTGATAAACGATATTTAAGAGCTAAATAAATATTTTAAGGATTAAATAAAGTATTTGATGTATTTAACGATGTTTTTATAGAATATTTTCTTTCCGTTACAAGACACAGATCACTACCACCGCATCGCCAGAGAGAGTGCAAGACACGACGCAGTCAACCAGAGGCAGCAACAACAGCAGCAGTAATCCTACGCCAACATACAACCACATAGCAAACAACTTGCAGCTGAACAGCATCGCGAACGACCAAGGTCATAGCTATTACTGTCTCTAAGGAGTCGTTTTCTTGGTGTGTAGTGTAATTGCCGGATTTACCAAAAAAAAGATCAGGTCGCTCAGAGAAAAGGAGATAAAAAATTTGATCGATGGTCCTTAAACGCGAAACAATGGTTTTCTCTGGGCGAAATTGGGCGAGGGGCGTTCAGAAACAGAAATTTTTAATCCTCAATTTCTTTCAAAATGAATTAATTTTATTGCGAATACTTTGCTTCGTTATACATCTCACCGCTGACGGCTATTTTGTATTTTAAAACAATTTCGATAAAAGAAAACAAGAATGGTAAAACGATGTTAGCATTAGTGATCTTCCAAAGGTTCGAATATCCAGCAATCAAACCTTCAGTATAGTACTCATATTTTTAGCATAGCGTTATAATTTCAATAGTAGCGTGCGCAGCAACACCGCGCGAACTATTTTAAATGATCGTGGCGTATAACATAATGTCCACCTCGTTTTAGGAGCGTCACCAGACGAAGATATGATGGACATGATCGGTGGTACGACGATTAACGAATCACCGAACCCAGTGCCATCTGATGGCAACGACGAAGCAGCAATGGCCGTAATAATGAGCCTCCTAGAGGCGGACGCAGGTTTAGGTGGTCCCGTGGACTTTTCTGGTTTACCCTGGCCGCTTCCATAGTACATACGTTTTAATTGAGCCGTATTTCCAAGTGTCCAACGAAGATACTACGCCAACTATTTTACAGAAACTAGAAGTGTGTGTACATATGATATCAAGCGAGGATCAAGACGACGTTCTTTCGTTTCGTTGTTTTATTTTCATCGTGCTCGAGTACTTGATCAAACTTCACCAGCTGTGTCCATGTTTCGACTGTCCGGAAACTAGTGCACGAACATCGCTACAAATCTTTTTTGATCGATGTTTTGAAACAGTTAAAATAGATATTCTTGGTGCTGAGACGGTGCTGCTTAGAAAACGCGTCAAATCGTTGTACGTTTTAGTTTTATAGACATATCATTTCTGTGATCAAAAAAATGGAATATCGAACGTACAGAACGATTATAATCTACTACTAAGTTAAAATGAATGTCTACGTTCATTTTGAAAACGAGTAAACAGAGACTGATCCAGAATTTCTTTGTCTATGGTCGTCAAACGATTACGAATCGTTGTAAACAAGGATAATTCAGAATAATTCGTACATAGAGTTATAGCCATCTGAGAATCAAATCAATATTTTTTTATCACTTAAATAGATCATTAAATGGCTTTTTTCGTAATTTTATAATTAAACGTTTGCTGTTTTTGTACAAGATTAAATACGATTTAAATATTGTAAGAATGTTATTTTTATCTCAATATTTTAGTTCAATTTATTGTTAATTAACTAGTTGTTTAGAGATGTCAATTTCGAATTTTTCGCTCAGGAGCTTCGCGCGATTATATTAGGTCTCCTACCTCAATTTGTATTTCATCCTAATCCACCGATTTATTTCCGTCTATTCTTCTTCGTCTCCATCAAAAGTAATGCCCAGGATCATTCGGTGGCTCTTATCCTCTAAACTTCGTCGAAACTATGGTAGATAAAGGGGAACATTTGTTAATCGTTTATTAAGAACATTATTTAAGCAGTTTATAAAGGACCAATCTATGACTTTAACATCACGATAGTTTAATTCTTTTAAAAGTATACTTCCTGTAATAATATTTTCAATTTATTGTTACGAAATAACCAAATTAATTTCTATACAAACGTAAAAATCTTTTCTTGTTGCATAAGTATCAGTAAATATATACAAAAAAATACATAACTTTATTGAAAAGAAGAATAAGAGTGACTGAATCTACAATAAGATCATCGCGCATAGTCTTTCCTTCAAAACGACGCATCTTGTATTTAACTGTAATTGTTTTACATAGTTTCGAAGACATTTAGAAGACAATAGACAGTGATATGGTACATCGATTATTGCTTCAAGAATCAATTACATAGATATTTATATGTATATAATATATTCATTGTACGCTGTCCGTTTCGTAAGGCGAGCAGTTAAGTTAATACTGTACATACATACATGTATCTGAAATCTTTTTCACAGTAATCAGTATAAATGTTTTATCGTGCCACTGCATACAGATCAACGGAGCATCTTTTAATTATTGAACGCATCGGATGAAATTTAGATAGTCCCGGCGAACACCAGGGAACGAACGCTAGCAAGCGTTAAGGTCCAAGTTCCTGTTCGTTGTTTTAGCGACAAATTAACGTTGCGTGTATATATGTATTGTCACAGAACGCGTGATATATGACGCAAAGCGTACCTAATTAAATTATAAGAAACCGCGGAATGATAACGAACGTTCCAGCAGCTACAAGCAGTGCACGTTGCAACGTGAACACACAATACTATATCTCTTCGCATGCCATATGTTGTTTCAAGAGGGCATACAACAATGATACGAATCAGGTATATAGGGATTAGAACCTCATCAACGTATACTGTGATGAATTATTTTGGATATACACAATATGAAATTATTTTGAATATAAAATACTCGATATCTTATGACAATACTAAAATTTTCTGGCTGGAAATTCTGAAAATTTTCTGCAACTATTTGCAAGCATTACAAGATTAGAACAAAATTCGATATTTAATTTATTATAATAAGCGAAGTTTTATTTTTAAAGATTACTAATTCTTTTTTATCCTTACATGGTGATGAAAAATGAATTTCTGAAAACTAGAAAAATATAATTAAGAAACATTTTTGAATACCACGTTCTGTAATGCTCTTGAATGTATTTCGACCGTTCATTGTTCCATACTACAATTTTATTATAAAAGTAGATGTTAAAATCTTCCTTTGAACAGACCTTATTCCTACGAGCTTCTTTTTCAATTATATTTTTCTTTCAGAACTAGATTGTGAACTTGATTTGCATTTTTTATAAACATTTCGACGTAATTTTTTTCACGTAAATATTGATCACGGCGTTTCTTATATTTTTGTGCAAAAACCAGGAAGATAAGAATATTCTTATGCCGAAAGATGAAACTGATGAAATTATTTCACGATGCAGCTAGGTGAACCGATCGAATAAAAACAATAATTTACGTATGTTATATAAAAATAATGTACATAAAGCGTGTATATGTAAATAAATATATATCATCAAACAATATAGTATAAATGGTACTTTAAAAATAAATGTTAATATGTAAGGACAAAATATTCGATCACACCATTAAGCGTAGGAAAATGCTTGAAAGTTGTAATTGTTTTTTATATAAAATTTTTCATTGTAAATTTTCCGAAATAAACAGATTACTGCTTTTACAAGAATTCCTTGATATAAGTGAGAAATAAAAGAGTTTCAAACAATTAAATTGCAAGTATCTTCTTTTATATGTTTAAACGACTCATTTAAAAAATAAAGTATGGACATTGCATAAAAGTGTCTAATTTATATATATTTCTATCATCATATGATATAACGTACAATGAAAATGCTTAATTGCCAAAATGCTGAGACACAACTTGCATTGAACTCCGTAAGTATGAAGATACTAATAATTTTATTAGTTATTTATTTCGCGAGAACTTTCTATTTTATAATAAATATATTATCCTAATTTTTTATATATTTTACGAAGGAACAGAGCATCATACGTGTATGAATTACATTAATATTTTCTAAAAACAAAGTTGTGATTATATTTTTTTATAAGCTGGTGATTACTTTGAGATTAAAATTTGTATTAATTGTGATGTAAAATAATGAATCTATATGTACTAATAAACATATTTTTATATTTCTTAATATTCACTGTTATAATATTCACTCTTTGCATATTCTCTTAAACCTGTAAGGTATATACTACAGAAATTTATTCGCGTATTTATTTAAGGTAGTTTTATAAATTTTACATTCTTATGATTTACAATAGAAAAAGTTTTACATATATACGTAAAATTATATACGTAAAATAATTTTATCGTCATATCATTTACAAATTACATTTGTACTCCAATTTTCCAAAATATGATATATTTATTCAGCCATAAAGTCTTATTGCAATATGATACATTATAAATAAATGAAATTCACTTATATAAGAAAAGGACGACGATATGAAGTATACAGGTTAAAATTCATAGAATACAAAAATAATCTATCAGTAACATGTACAAAATATGTTCAATGTGGTCATTGCTACCGTAGCAAAATAAAATTCATATATACACATATTATATATTCTTGTAAAAATGTCATATTGTATGTTTATTATAACCTTTTTTATGTAAGTATATGTGACTTTAAAAAAAGGAACATAAAATGAAATTATGTGTTACAGTTTAATTTTTAGTAATTATATATGTATTTTCTAATCTTCCTAACTATCTGAAAACCTCTCGGTTTTAATTTTAACATTCCTAAAGTCAAACTCAGACTCATTGCCTGATTCAAATTCCCTAGATTTATTTAGTTTATCTAATGATCGCTTACTATGTTTTTTCTTTTTTTTAGTATTTTGAAAATTAGCATCATTGTTGTCAATATCCGATCCGTCAATTGCTACAAATTTCTCCGTTTTTACTTTCCCGCTGTGTATCTCTTTATCTACTTCTTTCTTTTTCGAATGTTTTGCGTTACTTTTATTAGTATCATCACTCGAGTCGACACTATGCTTTTTCCTAGGTGAACTAGTCATTGCTTTTACATTTTGTTCTGAATAGACGTCTTCATTTATATCATCATTATTATTAGAATTTTCCACTTTAATTGCAGTTTCTTCGAATCCATATTCTATTTTAATTACGTCTTCAAATTCGGGTTCTACTTTAATTGCGCTCGTATCTATAATAACTTTCTTCGAATGTTTTCTCCGTTTCTTTTTAATAGTATTATTTTTATCTTCTTCTACATCATAAGTAGAACTAGATGTGTTTAAGTCAGGATCCTTTCCTGACATTTTATTTATTTCTACATAATCTTCGTCTTGAGTGTTTTCAGATGCACTAATAATTTTCTCTTTCTTAATTTTTATATTTTGGAACACAACTTCAGAATCTAAAATATTAGATTTTTTTATTGAGACTTGGTCACCTTCGGAGGTCCCTAACTTTAAAGAATCTCTCTTATGTTGCTTCTTTGGGAAATCTTGTGCATCGTCGCTTACTTCGTGTGTGTATTTATCATTTGATTCTTCCACTTTTATTTTCTTTGAATTTCTTTTATTTATACTTCTTGAACTTACTATGCATTTATCTGCATTCAAATCAGCTAAGGAAGTATCATTATCATCTAAATGCTTTCTTTTCATAGATTTTCTCTCTAGCTTGGGCTTATTTTCAGATATAATTTCAATATCACTTTCTATCACTACATTATGTTCGTGCTTAATTTTAATGATATCATCCTTAGATTCTAAAATAGATTTATTTGATATTTCGCTAGGTGAATGTTGTGCAGGCTTTTCATCATTATCTTCATTTATCCAACTTTGAGAATATTGAACTCTGGATCTCTTTTTAACTTTACTTTTTAAATTAATAGATTCTAATTCTTCATTTTCCGTTAATTTACTATTTAAGGAAAGATTATTTGTATAGTGATCATGTACAGTTTCTACCTTGATCGATTTAGGTTCAGATTCATTTATTTCTTTAAACTCTTTATCACGTTTCTTATCTTTCTTCTTCTTTTCACTGTATGTGACTGATTCTTCGTGTTTTAATTTCTTTTCTGATTTTTTACATTGGACAGTTTCTTCCTTTACTTTTGCTACATCTTCATCGGTAGTATTTTCAGAATCAGTAGCAAAAAATGTATGATTTTTAGTATGCTTAATATTTTTTTCCAAAACCTGATTATTATTCTGAATAGTATTCTCAGAAGATAATCTTTTGTTACTAATGCTTTTTGGCATTAATCTACAACCACGTAAATAATCACTGAAATAAGAAAGTTTTGAATGTATAAAAACAAATGAAAAATGAATGAAATGAAAATTTAAATCCTAAACAAAATAAAATTTAGATATACTTACTCTGCATTTAAGACACCGCGAATAAAAGGTAATTTACTACTAAAATCAAGAAGCGTTATTACAAATCTTGCTTCTTGCCCAATTTCAAGATTATCACCTGGCCAATTTTCTTCGTCATCTGGTTTTGGAATTGATACATTAAATGTCTTATGTACGAGAATCCCAATGTGATCTAGCCCCTTTTTATTCACTATTCCTATAAACACTATGTTCATTAATAACAACTAGACAATTTAAGAACTATGCTATGATAAAATAGTTTTACCTTTCAATGTACACCCAACTTCTGGTCTAAATATATAAAAGTCTGCTTCAGTATCAACATGAATAAAACATGTATCATAAAATATTTCTCCCAAAGGTGTTAATAATTTAGGGTTTTTATAAGCCAATAAAAATCCTTTCAAGCTGTAATAAATATAATTTTGAAAATGTACTAAAAAATATTTCTAGTATCAGAATATAAACATAACCAAGAAATATATTTGTTTTTTATATTTTATTTAAATAGATACTGTTGAATAGAAATTTGTATAGAGAATGTATCTCATTATAATTGATGAAAATTATATACATACTCAGGATCGTAGGAATTCAAATTCGAACTTAAAATTTCATTTAACGCGGTATTTAAGTTCGTTAAATGAAATGGATGCAAGCCAACATGTTTCTTAAATTTTTCAAAATAAACACGAGAATCTTCATCTTCTAGAAGGCCCGTAAGTTCTAAAACGGACCATGTAATACCGGTGTACGTTTTAAATTTCATATTAACTGATTAATATATTAAATATATTAATCTTAGTCTCCCGCGCAAAATCACACGCAGTAATACAAAAAACGTAATGAGGTTAAACCAGTGTTTTGCCGGTTCTATAGATTATTGACAATATTCACGTTTTTCAAGGCACGATCTTGCCCAAAAGTTTTATTTAAATATAGAATAAAATTTAATATTTGATTATTCAAAGCATAAAATTGCAGTATAATTGTTTTCTTAGGAAAGTAAAAACATCTTTTCTGTGAAAGAAAATAAAAATTTAATATTACATTATGATATCTGTAATTCATATTAATTTCAAAATTATTGCTTCATAAAATGCTGAAGAAAACTTGAAATTAGAATACTGATTACCTATATTAAGAAACTACGAGAATTATTTTCTTTACAATATATTGATATATGATACTTATATCAGCTTATACATGCTATGCTTATAATATACTGATATGTAATGCAATTTAATTTGACTATATTCATAGAAAATTAGAAATTTCTAAAATATAAATTTTCTTAAAATAGATTAGCTAAATAAATTCTATATATTTATATATATCTAATTTTCGCTTAAATATTGCTAACAAGCAATAAATATTTTTAATTTATTTGGCAAAATAACAACTTATCTTCCTCCAATGAATTACTTTATTTTAGCCTATAAAATTTGTTTATGAGAGTTAAAATAATATCAGATAGTATTAATCTGACTTTATAATATAATATATAGATGGCCTTCTCTCCATAAAAAAATTTAATTTGTTAGATACTTCTACAGATGGCATCCTTTGACAACATGTGTTTATCGCAAAATTCGTCTTAATACCTGGAAATTGGTAATTATGAAAAATGCTTAAATATCATCAATTAAAATGTAAAAACGAACGATTTTCAGTGTTGACATTTTTTTAATATCAATTTATTTAATAAATATATTTTCGTGCAGATTTCGAAAGTTTAATATATATAAATATGAATAATAAAAGTGATGGTTTCCCATTTGGTTTTACTACTGCCAGTGGTAATTCAATCCATGTGACTGAGAAAGCTTTATCAAAAGCAAAAGAACTCTTTAATAATGAGCTTAAAGAAAGTGACAACTCTGAACAAAAATTCAAAGCTGAAAATGAAATTAATACATTTAATGCACAAATACCAGACATTGGATTTCAAACTGCAAGTGGTCAACGTATTAATGTGACCAGCGAAGCACTATCAAAAGCAAGAGAACTTTTTAATAATGAGCTTAAAGAAAGTGACAACTCTGAACAAAAATTCAAAGCTGAAAATGAAATTAATACATTTAATGCGCAAATACCAGACATTGGATTTCAAACTGCAAGTGGTAAATGCATTAATGTGACCAATGAAGCATTATCAAAAGCAAAAGCACTATTTCAAGAAGAGATCTCCAAAGATTTTGAAACTATTCTTGCATTACCTAAACCATTGCAGAAGCGAAAAATTAAAGATGTAGATGACAATGTATGTTTGAACAACAAAGCAAAATCTAGTCAGTTTAAAAAGTTACGATTTAGTAATGAGTTTCAAGTCTTAAAATCAACTCGTAGAAACTCATTGAATAACGAAGAAAAAGGAAATCAAAGCACATCTTCAGTATCTACGCAAGTAACTTTAAATTGTGATGTTGAACTTAAATTAAATGATAATATTATGATTAATATTACTGAAACAAGCAAGGAAAGTGATGAAATAATAGATAACTATGTAATTTCACATGAAATAGCTAGTGCAGTTGCACTTTTAGCTGATGAAAAAGATTTAGATTTCACGGAGCAACAAATATCTCCTAAGGAAATCAAAGAAACTGATGAAACTGAAAATGTTCCATCTAGCCCAGTAATAGGAGGACAATTTATTCGTAAAAAGCGAAGAAGTACAGGTAGAAGGGAAATTGCAAATACCTCAAAAAATAAAGTAGATAAGTTGGCATGTTCATGTAATAAAGCAGATAAATTTATAGATAATTTAGAAAAGTTAAATGATAATTATGCAAGTTCGAACCAAGATATAAATAAAAAAGATAATTGTTTAACAGAGAAACAAGATTTAACAGATAAACAGGATCAGTATGACTCTGCAGTCGTCAATGATTTTGGTGACTCTCAATTAATGATAGACTTCATAAATCAATCTGTAACTGTATTAGAGAAACGTTTAGAAGCTGCTTTAGAACAAGTAAGCTTCAATATAATATGTCTTATTGTTACTATTAATGTTATTATTAAAAGAAACTTTAAAAAACGATATCTTAATTTATACTTGCAGGATAAACAAATTAGTATGAAGCAAAAAAGTAAGCCTAAACCAACAATCAGTAAATTATATTTTCACAGAAAAAGTAATACCAATAATCGTATATCATGGAAAGAAATTAGTAAGGGAGAAAAACCTACTCTATGTACATATGAAGAGGTAAGGTGTAAGGAAAAAGATATAATTTTTTATTAAACAATTAAATTTAAATTATTATTAATTTAATTATTGATCTTTGTTTATTAGCTTGTTAACAGAAAATTACCACCTGAAATTTTGGATCTAAGAGCTGATAATGCGACAATGTATAAGTTTCATTGTGCAGATTTTTACGGGTGAGACATATTTTGGTCAAGAATGACTTTTTGTACATTAGATACTGGATTACAAATTTGGTCTACACTGTTTAGGCAAAATATTGTGCAAAATAATATTGATGGTATAAAATTGGAAGATGGAGCTTGTTTAATTTTGGATGAAAATGGTTATGTAGGAATAACAGAAATTAAAAGATCTTTTTTAGCAAGTCCAGGTGTAGATCCTAACTTACTTCCCACTGGATGGGTAGAAAATCATTACAAATGGATTGTATGGAAATTAGCATCAATGGATAGAATAAAACTAGGTTATATCATTCTACCAAGGTAGAACTTTGAATTATTTTTATAATTTGAACGTGTTAAAAAATATAAATTACTATAAAAAAAGTTACTTTTTAGAGTTCTAACTCCTGCCAGGGTAATGATGGAATTGAAATATCGTTATGATAGAGAAATTGATAGATCTCAAAGATCGGCTTTAAGAAAAATATTAGAGAAAGATGATGTTGCAACCAAGAGAATGGTTTTATGCGTGTCTTCTATTAATAAAGTAATTTCTTTTTATGCAGATGAATCTTTTTTTTTTTTTTATTAAAAATCAATATTCAGGTTTTTCTTTCTTTTTGTATATAGTGTGATGATTCTGATATCGAAAACAAAAATCAGTTAAAAATATCATCCAAAAAATTGATATTAACAGATGGATGGTATAGTATTCAAGCTTCCATTGATCAGGCAATGATGAAACATATAACATCTGGTAAAATAAAAGAGGGAACAAAATTATTAACATATGGATCTGAATTATTAAATTGTGACCAAGGATGCTCACCTTTGGAAGTAAATATAGTTTGTTTAAATTTTAGTGAAGAATATTTAATACATTAAAGATTGTTATCTCTTAGATTGCAGAGAACGTATGTTTAAAATTACATACAAATTCAACAAGGAGAGCAAAATGGGATATGAAGTTAGGGTATACAGTACCATCGGGACCAATGTGCACTAAATTAAAGACCATTTATCCAAATGGTGGCTTAATTGGGAAAATTAAAGTTATAGTTGCGAGGGTATATCCAATGTTATATCATGAGAAAACTTCAGCAGGAGAATCTAGTAAGATATGCATGCATGCTTTTAATTTTTTCAACTCTTTCTAATCATTTTAAACCATTTCATTTCCCGATTCTAGTTTTTCGAAATGCTAGATGCGAAGAAAAAGCTAACATTATCTATGAAAAGGAATGTCGGTCAATGATAGAAGCATTTTATGCTAAAGCAGAGAAATATTTTCATACTGGAAAATGCAAAAGTAATTTAAATATAGACAGTATCGATTTAGCAGCAGTTGAATGGAATGAAGATTGCGACAAATTATTTAAAGAGGTATTAACTAATACAACGATAATTGTTTTCTGTGTTATAACTGTTTGTAAATTTATATTTTTATTTGTCATAGGAATGTCGTTCAGAACAAGAGCTAGAGCAATTAAAAAATGATTGTCGCATGAAACAGGAGAAATTTAGACAAGAATTAGAGTCTCGATTACAAGAAAGCTTACCTCTACCGCGACAGGTTACACCTCTTTTAAAAATTCGCATAATTGAGGAAGAAACAAATGCTATTCTTTCAATTTGGTCTCCCAGCGAAGAAGTTATAGATATTTTAAAAGAAGGAAATTGTATATCACTTTGTAATATTATGCCCTCAGCAAAAAGGTATTAATTTCTATATTATATTTCTCTACTATTTTTTATTACTAA